>JAPFFP010000094.1:8079733-8093014 GCA_026153255.1 Solanum medicagineum | reverse complement strand
CCCATTGTTCACTTAGGTCCCCAAACTTTCTATTTTAAAACCGATTAAGGACTTCCGAATCTCAACTTAAATGTACATTCCGACCACAATTAAGCACCGAGAACTTACTTCGACCTAATTAATTTACGGGGTCTAACATTCTCGAACTTCCACAAATCACTGATGTGACTTTGAATCCTCGAGAGATGACTAAGGAGTAATCAAAACATGGGTACACTCACAATTGCTCATGTAGCTGCATTCACTTCTTATGTTATATGCGAATTCTATCTTGTCGTGAATTCTTGACTGAGATTCCACTGGTATAACTGGAATGGGTTACACGAGTCATGGAATGTGACACTAATATATTGGGAATGGACCTCACGAGCCATGGCAGGAGAGATTGATTTTACAGAGAACGAATCTCACGAGCTAGGGCAGGTACATGGACAGTTATGTCCCCCATGGATTTTGACATGATTATATCAGCGGGTGTGTATCATAGGACAGACATGCATCATGATTATCTGGCATTGCATTACATTGTTTACATTTCATAGTATTCACTCTATTTCATATCATTCATTTCTTGAAGTTGTTATATGTACCATGTGTGATGTGCTGAATGTTTTAAACCTTGTACATTGTTTAGATAGAACTATTGAAAGATTATGTTATAAGTTGGTAACTTGAGCATACTGTATTTTAAGTTTATAATTGTTTATATTACTAACAGAATATTGTTTTACTTGACTCTGGGGATCAGTTGATTATTCTGAGATAGTATTCTATAATATGTATACACGTGTATATTGTTGTTGTGCTAGGACTTTTCTGAATGCAGATGTGCAGTTCGCCAGTATGTGGTTGGGTGTATAGGAGTACTCGTGTTCTTCGTTGCTTTACTTCAGGTTTAGTTTCCATTTGCTGAGTATCATTTTGTTTGGTGCTCACCTGTTGCTAGATTTGTGTAGATTGTGAGCTCGGTTCCTCCTGATTTGATTTCTCATCTTCGGACCGAGCTTCTGGATTCTTGAGAGGTAGAGATTTGTCACTTCAGCAAACCCTCGATGATTCTATATTTATATTATGTTCTATTCGAGGACTAGACATTGAGACATGGATTTTCTTTCGAGTGTTATAACCTAGTGGCTTGTACATGTAACACTAGTTCAGGGATGGTCTGTAGACTTGATTACCCTGTGTTTGTCCTAGCTTATTAGACTTTATTTCTTCCACTTTTAGTATTGTGTATTGAACTGAGTAGGTTTAGATAACTTACCTTGATGAGTTAGGCAAGTGTCATCACACCCCTGATTTCGGGCTGTGACAATGGAACACGAGATTTTTTCTACGTTTACAAAAAATTGTACCACTCGACAAATACTAAGAAAAAAACTATCAACGGAGAGACTTGAAATACCAACCATTTAAATTATCTTAAGAGCACGTCTTCACATGAACCTTTTCATCACAATTTTGCTTGCTCTGACATGGAGATAAAAAAATAGAGTCAAAGTAGCCCAACCAAATGGATTTTGACATAAAAGATTAAAAAAATATGAAGTCAATGGTAAAACCCTACTTTCCTATAGAAATACATGTGCTTCCTAAAGCTTTTATTCCTTCTATAAACCATTTAGTATTCAAAATTTATGGATTAATTTGGATCGAGATCTCTGATTAATATGAATAATCACAATAAGCTCATGTAGTCAGAGGCCTTAATTCTCACATCTTGGAGATGGAAATTTAGTGAAAAATATATATTATCAATTGGCTCTGCAAATATGACTTAAGTAGTCTGTCTGTTCCCAAAGACTTGGACATGGGGATGGAAATAACTAGGACTCAAAATATAAGCAAGCACATTCCTCTTCGACTATTTCTCCAACAACATATCAAAAGATGTACTCAAATGACATCCAAGCATGACGGGACATTAGGAGATTACCCAATTGGCGGCGGAGTGAAGGACACTAACCTAATAGCTTAGTGCATGGAAGATGATATAAAAGTGGCCAACGGGACCGAAACACTTGTCCCAAGTATAGGTCAACACAAATATTACCTTAGCTTTGAATTCTTTGGAGTCATTTGGTTGGTGTAATAAGAATAATACTTCTAGGATGGATACCAAAGGCTACCCCTAATTATGTTCACAAATTCAGAAATTAAGGTTTCACCTTTCTATATTGCTTACACTTAGATACCATTCTTCAATCAGTGACGTTCAAGTTTGTGACCTAAGGCCTAACTTGCAGTATACGTGTTGTGTTATTACTACTAAACGAAAGTCCAATCGGCCCCAGAGAGAAGTACCAATAACCTGTTCCCCTTGGGTTCTTTTGAGTTATATATAGACATCACCTACTATGCAAAAGAGTTATGTTCCGCCGACTAGAAAGGCAATTTGCACAGAGTATCAAAAGTGAAACAATGAAAGTATGCTGACTGGTGAAGAGCTGCTTAGAATAAAGATAAAGATTGTTCAGAGAAGTATGCAGATTCGAGGAAAGCTGCTTAGAGTAATATATATACTGTTCAGAGATGACATTATTCAGCTAAAACTCAAATAATTTCTTATCAAATCATTTTTACTATGCCTCAAATATTCTAATTATACAAGAAATCGGGGAAGTACATGCATTGCTTACTACGGAACAGTGATACATCTCAAACCTAGACAGCAATCAAAGTGCTAACGAAGGTGTTCTTGGTTACTCATATGATTTTGAAGCAGGGGAAGTATTGTTGCAATTGCACTAGTCCCATGGTGAACTGTCAATTTCATCAGAATTCAGTTGATGCATCTTGGAATGCTTAATATGCCATTCTCAACGGTTGTAGTCTCGAACACGCAAATCGTTATCTGCTTTCCCAATTGGGGATATTGGGACAGCTACATCATTTACTGAACCAGCTCCATTCTCCATGCCTATTAGAGGGTCAGATTCATCTCCCTTGGTCTGTATTCAATTAAATGAAAGTACAGGTGATGACATGAGTAGCAGACTAGTCAACTACGGTTTTATACATCTGACAACGAAATAAAATGCATCTGAAGAAACAAAAGTATCATGTTATACCTGAAGTACTACTGATGCTTCCGTAGCTTTCTTCTGACCTTCGTGGGTGCAATAATATGAATAAAGAACCATTCCCATCATAGCAACAAAAATCCCAAGAATATTCCTCCAATTGAATGGGTCATGAAGTAAGATATATCCAAAAGCTAATACTAGACAGGTTTTGAGATGGCCAAGGACTTGGTAGGTAACAGGGGATGTCTTTCCAATCACAAGGAATGTGCTAAAGTTAACAGAGACTGAGATCAAGCAGGACAGAGCAATGAAAACCTGCAGTTACAAAAATGAATTAGGTCTGGAACCAGACCCATCCATAACTATAGGAACAGTAAGGACATTGCCTAAGAAGGGTTTATAATGCTTACCAACACTTGTGGTGTATATCTGAAGGCAAATACATTTTGCTGAGTTAAAAACTTATCCAGAAACGGACCAGAGATGAACAAAGTCATGGCTTGATAAGGACTAGATTGATACAACAGTTGTGTTGAAGAAACCTTGAACTTCTTCTGGATGGTATTGGTCATCTGAAAGACGCTAATTAAGAACTAACATGAAGAAAAGATGTATGGACCATGACAATAGATGTGTATGTGTGTGTGTGCGTGTAATGTGTAGGACATAGGTGAAAAGCCATAAATTGTTCAGACGATCGTCAACTCACTACAGAAAAAGATCTAGGCATAGATTGGAATCCCACTTTTTGGTTTTGCAGAGGGACTCCTGAATTTGTATCAACAAAGCACCATCCTTCTAGTTTATATTAGTTTGCTTGCTTAACATTTCAACAAATAAGTAAAAGAAGGAAATGCAACTCCAAAAGACGGCAGGTATAAAAAGTTCTCATACCAAAGAGTCGCTTGGTAACGCTCAAGCTTAATGACATTGAATCGAGACCAAATAAAGTTAAAATAGTATAGGATATGAAGTTTAAGGTCCTCTAAAACGATATATAAAGCAAGTTATACGTGGCATAGATAACATAAAGATTTTGTATCTCCATATTAGTCTTAGAAGCTAAATATGAAAAGTGATAGCATGATAAATGCATCCATCACTTGTTTGTAGTTAAGCCAAAGACATCTTATGACCCAAAACTTGCTCTATCTGATCCTTATGCAACTTGAAATATGAAAACCAGTGCAATCAATGAAAATGAGGAGCCAGCTACTTTAGAAGGATACAATTTGAGCAACACATGTGGTAAGAACTGCAAGGAGTGACAAGATAGAGCCCAGGAAGTTCAGCTGTAAATCAGTAACAGTTGCAATTCCAACACCCAAAAGAAGGATGCAAAGAGAGAGTTGAATGCTCCGACTGTAATAAAAAAAAGGAAATTTTAAGTTAAATCTCAAATAAAGAAGTATCTTTTGAGAACCAACAACAAATCCTATGAAGTGGGGTCTGGGGAGGATAAAATTTACGCAGACCTTACAACTTCCTCATGGGGGTAGAGAAGTTGTTTTCGAAAAACCCTTGACTTAAGTGCATCAGATTCAAGTAACAATAGAAGAAAACAATCGAAAGAGGAAAACAATGGAAGAAAGCATAGTAGTTAACAGAAAAGCAACATAAAGTCTTCAAGAGAAAAATAATAACAACAGCAAAATAATGTGATAATCAAAATACGATAAACAACATATGACAAGAATTACAGGGTATGACTCTACTACATGCACTAGACCTATGTAGGGCAAGACAACACTTTAACCCTGCAGTAATATGAAATTGCACCATGTCATGTCTAATCGCCACTCTCCAAGACTTTATCTACCCATCCCCTTCGTGTACACTCTACCTCCAGAGTCTCTCACACCTCTCTAGTGGAACATCGGTACTCCTCCTTTGTATATGCCCAAACTATCTTAGTCTTACTTCCCTCACCTTATTTGGCACCGAGGCCACTTCCACCTTCTCCCGAATAACCTCATTCTTGATCTTATGACTCATAGTATGCTCACATATCTATCTCAACATCCTTATCTGCACAACATGCATCTTCTGAATATGTGAATTCTTAACTGGCCAAGACTCCAACCCATGCAACAAAGACAGTCTAACTACCACTCGGTAGAACTTACCTTTAAGTTTAGGTGCTAGACTCTAGAAGCAAACTTCCATTTCATCCAAGACACCCTGATGCGATGTGTGACATCATCGTCGATGTCCCACCATCTTGGATGACGATCCCAAGATATTTAAAAAAAATTCTCGTGCGGCAAGTCTTACTTCCACATCCACATCATTTAATGCAACTCTTTTGAGATCCAAGTATAGTAAAAAATTACACAGCTAAAAGCAAGATCCATTATTGCCAACATAAAAAAACCATCAATAGATGAAGTAGTCTCCCTCAAACCATCTTAAAATAACTAGTTGATCGTTTAGGGAAACATGATTCCGTCTTTACAGGTTTCGCTAAGAATCAATTTGGTTATCATAGGCTGAATTAACAGCCCTGGATTAGATAAATGGATTGGGCAGTGAATCCACTTCTTGGCTGCATTTGCAACTTTAGAAGTTATCCAGTTCATGTTTTGGTCAAAGTTGCAGAGCAGAGGAAACTTAGTGAGTCGAAGAGGAAAATACATTAATAAAAACATTGATTTACCCAATAAAATGATAAACTAACCTGAATTTCTTGCTGAGAAAAAGTGTCTCTAAAAATACAGTGCATGGTATGATTGCAAGCTTCGTCATCTAACACATTAGTGAAGAAAGCCTGGAATCAGGAAATTTATTATGCAGCCATGTTATCTGAAATTGAGATGAAGGGAACGAACATACCTGATAAAAACCAACAGAATTGAAACCAAGGCTAAGATTTAGCAACCCAATTGAAATTCCATTCAGAATACCAAATCCAACTACAGTTCGTGGATCAAAAGGTTTGTGTTCAAATAGCTTCATCCATAGTGCTACATGGAGGGAGCAAAAAGTGACCAGTAGATGCCAGCTCGTCAGAGTTGTAGCTGCCATAGAACAAAATTTATAGAGTACATTATCATCTCTTCTCTATCTTGGGACTTATAACAGCCATTAAAGCCAAGTTGAAAAATCTAGGTAAAAACAGTAGATCTTGATTCTTAAGTGGATTGAGCATGCACTAGGAATAACAAAGTATTATGCACTGCAGTTTCCAAGTTCAAAACCATCTAAACGTAATTCTTGCCTTTAACTAAGAATCCAACCACAGATTTATCAAAAGACACTAGTATATTCATCCATCGGTGATTATTAGGGACAGTATCATGTCTGGATAACTTTATATGTTATCAAAACGAGAAACGAGTAAGGATGGAGACAAAACAGAAGCATATTCCGCTTCAGCATGCCTCCAAATTCCAGCTAATCTAGATTGGTTAATATATAGTCTAGCATAGATACGTCATCAAATTTAGAGGAAACCAAACATAGCTACTGGAAATGAATCTTGAGCCTAACTCAACGTGGAGAGGATCGCCTTAGTACATACAGCAGAAAAAATAATCACTTATTCAGATTTTGATTTCGTATTCAATATGATGAGCATCTTTGAAAATGCTGACCCACAAAACGACATTACTCACCAAAACGAAAACCTAAAGAGCTCATAAGTGCTTTATTGCATATGACGATGGATACTGACGAAACAACAGACAGAGACAAAGCTCCAATGGTGCCAAGCTGAAAACGCTTGTTCTCACTCATCCCTTCGAGTACTGCTTCTTGCTCCGCTCTTTTATCTAGATCGAACAACAAACAAACATAACCTCAACATCCCACAATAGTAATCAAATGAAAGAAAGAATCAGCGGATTAGTATGTACAAAATCTCACATCTGAAAGAGAAACTTCCCAAAAACCAGCAATAAGTTGGATCCAACACCCCAAAATTTTCACACTCCCATTCACAAAATTCCGTGTAGGTACAGATCCAATCAACTTACAAACCTCAATATGTGTATTTTGAAAGTATTTCCACTTCAATCTTAGGGCAAAAGTTGGGTAGTCAGTTCCAACTACAGTTTGGTGCAAATCGTTGATAATTTTTCTATTGTGAAAATGTGAGTCGTTATATGTATGCAAATCTCAGTCAAAATCTGAGAAAGGGATTCTGATGGAAGGGACGTGCTTTGCATCTTCAACCAAAATTAACTCAATTTCACTTAATATTAAAGGTTAGTTCAGATTGGTCCTTAAACTTTATTAATGAACATATAAAGTCCACCAAGTTGGGAATTTGGTCCAACCTTTATGATGTCTCTCAAGGAAATTAATAGCGTTTGAATTAGTTGAAAAAAAAGTAGCTTTTAAAAAGTATTTTAAAAATATTTTTTAAAGTGTTGAAATTTATATAAAAAATAAGCAGTTATATATTTGAATAAAAATGTTGCAACTGAAAAAAAGTTGATGTTTTTGACATATAAGTGTTGTTGAGTACTTTTTTAATTAAAAATGTCTGAAATACCCTTCAAGTTGTTAACATTTTTAAAACTGATTACCTTAAGATTTTGTTTAAAAAAATAAAATAAAGTAAAATAAATTTATATTTTGATTCAGTATCAATATAAACTTATTATTTAAGTAGATTTTATATATACAATTTATTTTTAATTTTTAAAATATATAATTTGGGTAGATTACATGAAAATTTAAGATGCCTCTTTTTTCATGATCGAAATTGAAACATGATTGAAATATTCAATTGTCATGATATACCAATTATTTCAATTTTCTCTTGTCCTCTCAAAAAACTTCCAATATTTAACCAATCAATAATGCTTATTCTTTCTAGTGTCATGCACGTCACTTCTTACTTCACATTAAAAATTTAAAATATTTTTTAGTTACATTCATGAATAAAAATATTTGTTTATCATTCACGTATTTCTTTTACTATCATAAATTATTTAGTAAAAATAGTAAAATAAGGACAATATATATAAATAAACATACATTCATATTCCAATATTAGAAGGTTAATTTGATACAAATAGAAGTGTTTAAATAGGTAAGGATATTTTTGAAAATACAAAAAAGTACTTATGGTAAGTAGGCAATTTTTTTTGTCAAATTATAACAACTTTTAAGCTAAAAAATAAAAAGTTGGGGGTGCTGCTTTTAGCTTTTAACTTATTTTAATCATATTTTAACTTTTTTTTAAGCTGTTTTGAAAATTGCTAAAAATACTTTTATAAGCTAAAAAGAGCTTATAAGCAGGTTTGACCAATTTTTAAGATAAGCTAAACAAGTTCTAAATTATTCCATATTAGAGTATGTTATTAGACCTAAAAGGAATTCTTCAAATATTTTATTGATCCCAAATATTTCTTTTTATAATACATAAAGGAATTTGTGTCAACTCCAATCCAATACATGTTACTCTTTCAGTCTCAATTTATATGATATAGTTAGAATTTGAAGAATTATCCAAAACAATATTATGATTTTTAAATGTTCTAACTTATAATTTATTGTGATTTGTAGTTATTTTTAAATAATATATACTACTCTTTATGTCCTGATTTGCGTGACACAAATAAAATACATAATTATTATTTATTACTTTATTTAAAAATCATAGTTTGATTATAAAAATTTCAAATACATAGTTATATTTCAAATTTGGAAGACACCCAAAATCTTATTTTTCACTTTTTCTATATTTTTGTTTTTAGAGTTTACCCTACCTTTTTTATTACAATATTTCATATTTTTAGGAAAAGTTGTTTAGACAATCAACATAATTTCATCCTCAACTCCAATTTCAATAATTTCAAATATAGTGAAAAGTGTGTAGTGATTCGTATATGAAATTTAATTTATGACATTGTGTAACTATCTATTTTGAGATGTTATTCTTTTAAAATAAATTTGATCAGTGTTTCGAACAAATTAGTCAAGTCTAGTGATTTTAATAGTTTTAAAAATTGAGAGGTATAAGTTGAACTTTTTTAAAAATATATTCAAATCTTGAATATTATTTGAAAAAAGTACGATCAAACACAACTTCAACCTCAATTCAAATTTCAAAAATTTTAAATAAAGTATTTTTATTATTTTTATAGCCAAACACCCACTAATTAGTTACATGTGAATTTAAAAATACAAATCCTAGCTTCCTACAATTCTTCTAAACAATTTTTATAAATAGCTACTAATAAGTACTTTAATTATGCTTCTTAACTACAATTTGTCTAGTTTTACTTTATAGCAATAGTTTCGTTTACTATGGGTGCTTTAGTTTGTCTAATTCGGTGCTCTATTTGTATAATTTGTTGTTACTATAGAAATCTACTTGTATAATTCGTTGTCAATATACAAATTCATTTATATTATTTACTGCTAATATACAAATCAAACATATATAAACATCATTAATAGATATAGCTAAATCAGATATATACATACAATTGATTGAAATATACAAATAAGTCAGCATATACAAATACTGAAATTATATAAATAATAGATGGAGCATATATTTGTTGATAATATACAAATACAAGAAAAGTAAATATGATATGCTAAATTCATAGAATCCAATATACTTTCAAATGTAGTAATAGAAATATAAATCGTAAAAAGAATTGTAATACCCTTGTAACGACCCCTAGTTTAGGAGCCTAAACATAAACTTTAGGAAAGGGAAGAAGTTTTCCAAGTGTGGGAGAACCCATGTACCCAATGACGGCATGTAAATCAATTGACAATCCGTTGAAAGGAATCATATTGGGAGTATCAGACACGAAGGAAATTTGGAGTTTGCTGGAAAGTGATCTATGATTAACAGCACGGTCCATAGATCATTTCACGGCCTGTGGAATCTCTTCATGTAATGGGTGCAAAAAAATGAGAAAATAGAGTGTGGAAGGACTCTATAAGTCTAACCACGATTCGTAAGTCATTATACAGCTCGTGAGAGATGGTCTCGTAGTTTGGGTCAACAAATCAGTTGCAGGGATTTTAGAAAAATTAACAGGATGGACATGACCTACGGCCTATGGTTCAAACCACGACCCATAGACGGGCTTTCATAGGATCAATCTGAGAGTTTTAGTAAGGACAATTTTATCAATTTCATAAGTTTTTATTCCTAAATTATGTCGTTTTGGGGATCAAAAGGGCCCTAAATCAACCCTTAAAGCCCTAGGACCCTTAGTTAATCCCTTATTCTTCCACTTTCAAAATTTCCTAAGGCAAGAACTCTCTCTAGGAAGGGCAAGGCAAGGCAAGGCAAAACTAGGGTTTCAAGGTTCTTCCCAAGGCTAGGGTCATATTATCATTGAAGTTATGCAAGTGACTCCACACATAGAAGATGTGTGATTTTCTTTGATCAGAAGAAACGAGCTTAAAAAAAAATGGAATGATCAATCTTCGAGTCAGAAATCATGAATTATGCATATATCAGGTATTTTTTGATCTACATAAAGCTCGATCTCAAAATGGACTATTTATTTACATATGGAGGCACAACAATATCTTGACATCCAATGAATCAAACAAAACTAACCACTTCTTCAAATCATGCTGAAATATTATACATCCATGAAGCAAGAAAATGTGTGGTTTTTCCAACCACCATATACAAAATTA
This sequence comes from Solanum medicagineum, assembly GCA_026153255.1. Classification (NCBI taxonomy): domain Eukaryota; kingdom Viridiplantae; phylum Streptophyta; class Magnoliopsida; order Solanales; family Solanaceae; genus Solanum; species Solanum medicagineum. The sequence goes on along the minus strand of JAPFFP010000094.1, from coordinate 8,082,365 downwards.
ATATTGCATGTATAACTCAATTGAAGGGAGGATGTATCAAAGGAGATTGGACAAATCATATTCGTTTATCTTTAATAAAATGGTGAGATACAAGTTCAACAGATACATTCAAGTGATAATCTTACTGAGTTATTCATAAGGTATTGCTAACATCAACATTTAAAAAGTTGAGGTATAAAAATTAGAATACGTCGTCTCCAAAATATCAAGTGAAGCTTTCATCAGGGGAAGTATAATATGCGCTATACTCTTTTTTCCTAAACCAAGGTTTTGTCCCATAAGATTTTCCTGGTAAGGTTTTTAATGAGGCAATACTCAAGGCGTATTACAAGATATGTGTACTCTTTCTTTTTCACTAGGCTTTTTTCCCACTGAATTTTTCCTAGTAAGGTTTTTATCAGACACATAATCAATGGACATCCAATGAGGAGTGTTATAAATACATTGAATGAGTAGATTGCTCCTTTAGTTAATACATGAACTACTTTCATTCATGCATACATGTTTCCTAGGTTCTATAAACCATTTTGGATCAGAATGTATCTATTAAGTGTAACATTTAATATGATCACTTTTGGAGTGATTTCTCAACTTATAAATAAGGTTATCACTTACCATTGTAAGTGAGATTTAAATAAGATGATCTCTACACTTCTACTCTCCATATTTATTGTTCTATATTGCTAATATTTTACAATATGTAATTTGTATTAAGAATAAACAATATATTTTTTTTATTAGGACTAAGGTTATTGTAGGATATATATTATCCTACTAATAATAAAAGATTAACATTGAATCTATGTCAAGTAAAATAGGAGTAGAGAATTTCAACATGTTTAATATTTGTTTCTACACGTTTAATATTTGTTTCATATTTATTTGAGTTAGTTAAACTTTTTCTTTTATTTCTTTATTTAAACTCTAATAAAAAAGTTCTTTGCCATCGCCCTATTTATTATTGTCGTATCCTTTTTTCCTTTAAAAATGTGTGACATGACATATTTCGTTTAATTAAAATTTAAATATAACAATTGAGATTAAGGCAGCAACGTAATGGCTTTAAATTTAGCTCCTTCAAATATTATTCATTATTGGTGTTATTTTTCATCCTATCTTCCTGTTAGAGATAATAATTTCATGCTATCTTTAAATTACGCTAGAATAATTAATGATACATAAATATAATCTTAAAGTTAATTTAAAAGATATAATCAAATAATATTATCAACTGCTTTATCTTAATTGATAAAAATTTAAAGAAAACCATAAAGTGGTCAGAGATTACACATAACAAATAGCTCTAATCCACATCTCTAAAAATTAATAACCTGTTGTTAAAATTATCATGTTTGAAATTTGCTCACAATTACGTGTGAACTTTTATAACAACCGTTTTGTTCATTTATTCAACCAAAATTTTTTCTCTTAATTGTGGTACCTACTTTTACAAGTATTAATGATACTATAAAATCTATTTTGACAAGGCAAATAATAAAATTATGGAGTCTATTTAAATAGGATAACAACGTTGATAGTCTTTTGTGAACATAACTTTTGATTAACCTATACATAATTGGAATTAAGGTATTAAATGGAGGATTCGAAAAGATGGTATGCCGAATGCAAATTTTTCAGTCAAAATTAAATTTGGTGAAAAAAATAATGATTTTTGAAGGTGATTTTTGTTAAGTACTTATAGTAGTTCTAGAATTGGGTGGTCTCAAAAATGAGATTTGGGGCGAGTAGAGTGTATGTATAACTCTATCTCTTGGAGGCAAAGGGGTTATTTTCAGAGGATTTTTGATATGAGTACAATGAATCAAAGTAGGTATGAAATGAAAAACAACAACGAAGAAAACATAGCAACTAATAGAAAACAGTAACAATAAACAAAATAGTGCAATAATTAAAACACCATAAACAACAAACGAGGATAGAAATCAAAAGTAAGATTATACTCCACTACCTACTAATCTTCTACCTTAACCGACGACTTTCATACGCTACTATGTATGGTCATGTCTTTGGTAAGATAAACAATGTTTTGAGATCAAAGAAATAACAAAAAAATTATTATCTTTAGATATAATTTTTATAACAATCAGTTGTAACGTGCGAGCCACGTTCATACATACTAGTTTAATTTAATATCATTTATAAAAGTATTTGTCTGATATAAACTTTTAATTTCAAATAATAATTTTTATTTTTAAAAGTTAATATAAACTTGTGATTACACTTGTGCAACCAAATAGTACACTTGTACTTACACTATAATTATATTGTGATAAACAAGCAAGCCATCATAATTACTAATTGTGTAATTATTACGTTAATAATTACTATCTTAGTAATAACACCAATTCTAATTACCTGATGACTTTTCAAGCAAACCACAAAATGTAAAAGTTAAGTTGTATCAATTATTATTATTTACCCCCTCGTTCACTTTTAATTATCACTTATTCCTAAAATAAAATTTTCTTTTACTTGTCACTTTTGACATATCAAGAAAAATATTTTTTTTTTTCATATTTTATTCTTAACATTAAATATTATTCTCCAAATCATTTTTCTAGATCTAATACTACTTCTGCTCACTTTTCGTTGCAAAAAATTTTCTAATTTA
>JAPFFP010000094.1:8065160-8079633 GCA_026153255.1 Solanum medicagineum | reverse complement strand
CACCCAATTCCTTTTCCTATTCATCACTACCTTGTTCATGATCATGACACTAGGCGGGGTTTGATGTTGGCCACCATCAAATAATAAGCAAAACGACAGAAAATGGATAATACATGCAAATACCCAACTCAAGAGGTGCAAATAATCTGGGTAATTAAGCTAGCTACTCATGGTTCCCATAACACCCAAGTTGTGGGGGTTTAGCTACTCATAGCTTGGGCAACAACACAAACAATGAATGAAATAAACATAGGTGAGAAATTTCCCTAGGAAAATAAAGAACAATAAACCACCTTGAGTTTGGATTCACAAGCTTGAAGATGAAGTTGAATTATAAGTGATTTCAATTCCCAAAAATTGAGTCTTCAAGATAAAACCCTAGTTTTCTACTCTAAACCCTAAAGATTTTCTCTACAAAATATTCTATGTTATGTGAAATCTGATTCTCTTTCACTAAAAGCTCTAACTTATACTATTTGTACTATTTACAAAAAGGTCCTTAAAATATATTAGAAAATCTAGTTGGCAGCAGTTGCGGCTCGTAGGGTGACCTACGAGTCGTAATCGAGCTTTCGTAGTTAGCAGTTGATATTTTGGACTTGACTGCTACGATCCATAATACGATTCATTGTCTGGTCCATGACTCGTAGGGCCTTCTCGTAGTCCATGCTTGCAATTATTGATCCAATTTTAATCAACACTGTTAATCACTACGAGGTCCTCTTCTACAAGTCGTAGTGAGGACTACAACCCGTTCCCTGGGCTCGTATGGCTGAATTTCAATTTCTCAGATTTTGATTTTGAAAAGTGTTAATCATTACGGTTATCTCCTACGACTCGTAGCATGGACTACGAGTTGTAGTAGGTCTCGTAGGTCCTTCATTTCAACAAAATTTGCTATTTTTTTCCAAAATCAAGCCAACCTATATTTTTTGCAAAAAATAAACCAAAACGCATAAAAACCATAAAAAGTCACGTTGAGAACACACAAAATCCCTTGTTTTAGGCACCAAATGTACTATATTTTGACAGCACATCATCGAGTAAGACATTATTACGGTTGTTATGATCCACTTCAATATCCTATCATTCTACCCAACGGTGAAAGAGGTTAGCATAAAGGAATACTTAAATGCAGCAATCCAATCAGCAACAGTAATACAACTAAAACGACAAATGACGCCATAATGTATCGACCATATGTAAATGCCACATATATGTTTGGTAATGAAGAACAAGGTACGCAAACATCTATTTACTATTTCAATTAACCATAACACTTTTATGTTTGCTCTGGCACTTCAAAGTATATATTAACGGCATTTAAGTAGTGTTTAGCAAATACTTAGCAACAGCATAGCACCAATACTTCACATAACACAACATACACATCTATTTTACATATTCAATGTATGCATCCAGATGACACTTATCAATGGGGTACCTTATATACTTAATCTGCTAAATAATATCAAGTACTTTAACTTGTTATATAGGAGTCCAACGCAAAACAAAAGGTCATGTGTCTTGTAGAGAGTAATACTGCTATAAGCTACAAATTCGAGCAGAAGAAATATCCATATTATTACTTTACGGTAGATTGTTGCAACAATTTATGGTGGACATGTACATCAAATTGGAAACAATGAGACTGGAGTATTTTAAATTACAACAATCAAATTTTAGGAGGGAGATGTTACAAGGTATAGTTGATAGGGTCATGGCAAGAGAATGTAGAGGGGCCAAAGTTGGAAAATGGGTATCACTCCTAGGATCTTTTATTGGTGGACCCAGGGATATGAGACGTCGTTATATGGATGTTATGACCCTAGTTCAAGAGTTTGGAAGATCGGATCTATTTATCACCATGACATGTAATCCAGAATGGGAAGAGATGTAGGAAGAATTACGGGCGGAAAAATCCCCTCAAGATAGACCTGATTTAGTGACCAGAGTGTTTAGGGCGACATAGCTAGACCTTAAAGATTAGATTTTTCATAAAGAAATATTCGGCCCTATTGCTGCATATGTTTTATGGTAGAATTCTAGAAGAGAGGCTTACCTCACATACAACTCCTTCTAATTTTTAAAAGAAGGAAATAAAATATGATCAACTGACCAATATAACAAATATATTTCTGCAAAATTGAATCGATAAGAATACCCATCCAGAATTGAATGCATTAGTTAATAGGCATATGATACATGGAACGTATGGGATAAGGCGGCAAATGAGCCCGTGCATGAAAGAGGACAATGTAAGTTTCACTATCCTCGATCATTTAACAATGCAACAATCCAAGGAAAGGATGGATATCCAATTTACAGACGGAGAAATGATGGAAAAAATGAGCGAGGTCCGGTGAATGAAGATAAATAACCAATAGGTTGTACCTTATAACCCATATTTTAATGAAAAGATATAATTGTCATATTAACGTAGAGGTATGCTTAGGAGTTAAAGCAATAAAGTATCTTTACAAGTACATATATAAAGGCTACGATAAATGTGCGGTTTACATTGAGTCCGACGAAGGAGAAAAAATAATAGATGAAATCAAAAGCTTCCAAGATGCACGTTGGATCTCTCTACCAAAAGCACTATGGAGGATATATGAGTTTAATCTAAGCTGAATGCAACCAATAGTTATCAACCTATAATTACATCTCCCAAGCAAACAAGCAGGTAATTATATAGTGCTGAGGTATGACATAGAAAATAACATGATTTTACGAGCAATGTTGATAAATATTTAAATCCTACTTCTGTACAAATATGCAGCGTGCTACTAGAAAAATCAAAATCTATGGTCAATCATGGTGTTGGACTTTGTGAAGCAAACTATGCTGACTGAGTTTTTCAGGATGTGCTCAATTGACGTTGAGGCGCACAATTATCTATACAAAGAATTTTCAGAGCATTATGTTTGGAACTGACAATCAAGGATCTGGACAAAAAAAAATCACAAACCGTGATTGGCCGCATAAATATTGGTAAGATGATTACACGAAAATGTATTGCCTACTTAATTTCACCATTTATGTTACCTAACTGATACATCCAAAATCACAGCCAATCCTAGAGAAGGCGAAATATATTATGAGAGACTGCTACTGAATCACGTTCGAGGGCCGACTTCTTTTCAAGACTTGCTCACGCTTAATGGAAAATATTGTCACACTTTTAAAGAAGCGGCCAAAGAAAGAGGATTATTGGAATCAGATAATAGCATCTCTGAATGTTTACGAGAGGTAACCACTTTCAAGATGCCCACAACTCTATGTTGTTTATTTGCTATAATCTTAGTTCATTGCAACTGAACAGACATAAGAAGTCTATGGGACACATATTACATTGACATGTCCAAAGACTTTCAAAGGATGCATGGCAGCTCAACTGAATCACAGCAACAACGTACATTGAAAAGTATTAATTATTTCTTGGAGAGTATGGGCAAAAAGTATTGACAAGTATGATATTCCCCCAGATAAAATAGTAATTACATCAAAAAGACACAAATGAATGTAGAGATATAATGAAAGAAAGGTTTGTGAAGGTGCCCGTTGAAGATATTGATGCCTAATCAAAGTTAAATTGAGAACAACAACAAGCTTTCAATAGCATCCTCGAAAGAGCTGATTCAGGAACACCAAGATTATTCTTTGTAGATGGACCTGGAGGGACGAAAAAAATATTTTTATATCGGGCGTTACTAGCAAAGGTGAGATCAAGAGGGATGATAGCGTTGGCATGTGCAACCAGTGGTGTAGCAGCATCAATATTACCAGGAGGTCGTACAACACACTCAAGATTTGGCATACTTTTACAAGCAAGTAAAGCAACAATGACAAACATGTCCAAACAAGGGGGATGTGCTAAACTAATTAGGCAGGCTCAAATAATAATTTGAGATGAAGCACCAATGACAATGCGACATACAATTGAAATAGTCGACAGAAGCTTTCATGATATAATGGATACAAATATACCTTTTGGAGGGAAAATCATGGTATTTAGAGGCGACTCTCGACAGGTTTTGCCAATTGTTCCAAAATTCACATGGTCGGAGATTGTAGATGCAAGCCTGGTGAGTTCATATCTGTGGGCTTTAATGAAAAAGATTAAACTAAGTAAAAATATGAGAGTAAGAGCAGATCCAAATTTCAGCAAGTTCTTACTCCGGATTGGAAGCGGCGAAGAAAAACCAATAAAGAAAGATTTAATGCTACTTCCGCAACAAATGATTGTCCAACAAAGTGGCGACAGTAATCCGAAAGAGCACGTGATTAGAGAAATATTTCCCTCACTACAAGAAAACTACAGACCGGCAAAATATATAATAGAGCGGGAAATCTTGGCAAGTACAAATAAATTTGTGGATAACCTAAACGAAATGATGATTGACAAGTTCCAGGTGAAGAGAAAACATATGTCAGTTTTGATTCAGCAAAAGACGATACCAACAACTACTACCAAGAAGAATACTTGAACACATTAACACCAAATGGGCTTCTGCCACATAGGTACATCATCCAAACAATTGACCATTTTGCTTTTCTCATATTATGTTGATCAATCATTCTATAAGCACAAAAATAGTGGTTGATAATTTGAAAGACATAGAAATTGATTATCATTGAACCTATATAATTAGGTTGGTTCTGAAAGAGAATGTGCCCATCATGATGCTCAGAAATCTGGATCCATCAAATGGTCTATGCAATGGGACACGATTGATTTGTAGAGGCTTTGAAAAGAATGTAATACATGCTGAAATTACTACAGGTCAACATGCTACGAAACAGGTGTTTATTCCCAAAATACAACTATCGCCCCCCGAGAATGAAGGTTATCCATTTAAATTTATCAGAAAGCAATTTCCAATACGCCTATGTTTTGCAATGACGATAAATAAACGACAAGGACAAACAATACCCAATGTTGGGTTGTACCTACCACAACATGTTTTCTCACATGGACAACTATACGTGACACTTATCAAAGGAATCTCAATGAGCACAACAAAAGTTTTGGTATTGACTGAACAGCCTGCAGATCGCTACACAGGGATGTACATCTAAAATATTGTTTACAAAGAAGTATTAGGTACGACATGATTTATAACTACTTTTTGATACATCAAAATGGCAAACCGAGCACAACACATAAAGCTAACCTAACTTATTTTTGTGGAATTCATAGGCTTGGAGGAGGACCAGATAATATGAATAACAACTTATGACTGCCAAAAAAGGTGCTACTATTGTGTATGTTGTCCCACTACAAAGTACAGTACAAGTTTTGGCTGCTATTTAAGCAGACTATGCATATGGAGTATTGGAAAAAGAAATTGACACACACTTTCCGGGTGATACTGAGATTTGTTCTTAGTATAATTGTATCTTCTGGGGTTATGTTACTTCACACTTATTTTTCTTTCTATTTGGCCTTCTAAATCCTGTCAAGAATGTATGTAATATCTCTTATGTGATGTTTTGAAGTGACAAACGACGCTCAACGCAAACAACTGGTTAACAAGTTATGATGCCCGTTTCAGTAGGCTTATCATATTCTATCGGAAGTCAATTTAAAAAGGAAAGGAACTCGAACATACGCAAAGAAAGAGGCTAGGCTCTTTAATACTTCTGACCATTCTTCCCTGATAACTAACACAACAAGTCCTTACTTGAAATTTAACTTGGTAGCATTTTACATGCTAGCTTGACAAAGATATTATGGCTTCCTAAATGCTACTCATCAAAAAAAGAGGGGTAAAATCCGCTGCCAGTGTAGCGAAAGAAATAGAATCATTTCCTCTCCTCTCACCGCGAAACTCACCCCAAACTCACTAAACATACTTTAATTTAGGAAATGGATGTAACAAACTTGGTATATTGGAGACATGACATACTGAATGCTTTGCCTACACCTTAAGAGTACATGGTACTTATGAAGAACCATTTACTTATAATTCCTTTACTAATTAGTCTATACAGTTCTATTTCGAAGACTTGAAATTGTTATTTTACGAAGATAATAAGCAACAAATTCTCAAAAGAGTCAATACGATTGCATTTTGCAATATAGATACATTTAAACACCAATATGGAGTATAAATAAACAATATAACCATTGATTATAAAGAAAGTGTTGAAGCTTCCAAGTCCAGCTTTATGAGGCAGATGATTGTTGCACAGTTTAATTTGCACTGGGGAGTGGTTGATGTCGTTGAGGAGGACAAAACTGGCATTTCAAGCTTTGTTGTAAAAGGACAACAAGTAAAAGGGAAATGGACATTATTCGATGGTTATATAAATCTCAAGAATGGTCATACATGCGCAACGTACATGGAGCAAAATTAGTAATAAATAAAATATGTATGAGATCCTATTAGTTAATAAAATTAAAATAATAAATTTACCATATTAATAATTATTTTTCTAAATAATTGTGTCAAAATCACAATTTGGAGAGTATTTTATTAAGTTTTAAAAGTTTCCTTTCGAGGGTACCATGTCAAATGGTGAAAATGGCGGAAGGTGAAGGACAAGCACTAGTGGCGCGTGAAGATCGATATAGGTGAACTAAAGCAGCCGCATCCACGTCATAATTACCCCACAGGGAGATCGTTCATTCTCATTGTAATCATCGATTGGTTTCCAACCGCTGTTGTTTCATAATGATTATCGTTCATGACTTCAGCATACCCTACTAACGGATCATCAGGTTTTCTGTAGCTATCATACCCTTGTTCAAAACTTCAAATTTGATGCAGTATACTGAAATTCAATGGACCATTCGGACGATATTTGCAACATTCAAGGGAACGGAGATGGGAGAGGCAATAACGGTGCTCCGTCAACATCCACCTCTGCCTACAAGTTGTTCGGCCGCCAAACTTCCTTCCACCAGATGATGGGCGGCGGAAAAGGTAAATTCCTCTATTGTTTTCCCAATTTCATGTCATAGAGATCAGCTGCAAGACTTGAATACATTCACCCTCTTGCATAGTAATGGAGCTGATATTTATGATACTATGACTTCGATTATATATGACTTCCGAGTCTTAAGCTTATGATTTTATGTTAGGTTAGCAATCTACACTATATTGATCCAAGGACTAAGACTAGGAAGCGTGTAAAGTGAAACATATGATTCTCTTTTATGCTCATGCTGGAAATGTGGCCCTGCAGCTTTACGGTTGAACTTTTTGATTTTATTCATGACTGTATACAGCTTTGCTACTACTCTTATTACTGGTTGAATCACTTTCTGCCAGTATTTTCTATCTTGCCTTGTATGAGGGATGTGTTCTGAGAATAGATTTTGGTACTGGAGCTCAATCATTTTATGATACAAAGACAGCTTAGTTATGTTTCATGACAATCTACATATGTTAGCTTCATTACCTCCTCTGCTTCCTCCTTGTGTGCAGTAGCTATCTCAATGCCAGTGCTGAATGGTTTACATCTTCCTTAATTTGTCTTCTGAAAATCCATTTTTGTTGCTTGATGACTTACTTGTTTTTTCACTTGGTATAAGCTGCTGACATTATATTGTGGAGGCGGAGGCATGTCTCGTTTGGCATCATTGTTGCTGCTACAGTCGCATGGATCATCTTTGAGTATTCAGAGTTACCTTTCTTATCAGTTTCTTCTGATGTTTTACTGATTCTGATAGTTCTGCTCTTTCTACGTGCCAACTATGCAGCCTTCAGGAAGAAGTATTATTTTCATACTCATTTCCCTAATACGCTTAGATAGTTGTCTCTTTCTGTGTTTTGTTCTCCTATGGAGAAGTTTAACTGATATTTCTATTCTCCATCTTCGACAGACAACTCCCAGCATTACCAGAGTTAGTCTTGTCAGAAGAACTGGTTAATAATGCTGCAGCATCATTTCGGGTCAAAATTAATTATATGCTTCTCATGGCTCATGATATCACTCTTGGCAAAGATTTCAAACTCTTCTTCAAGGTTAGTGCTCGTTAAGCATGAGGATGTGATTCCTTATCCAAAAACAAACAAAGGGGCCAAAAGCGTAGGGGTGTGATTAATGCTGGATATTGTGCCTTCATTGACAATAGATTAAAGCTCTGAAAAACTTTAGCAATGACCTCGAATTAGGTATTAAGTGTTTTTGCCAAGTGCAGAAACTGAAGAGAGAAAATCAGAATTAACCTGGAATCATGCTGAGAAAGGGAAAATACCATTATTGTTATGTGATGATTTAACTTTCAAGGCAACAGAGTAGTGAAGGTCCAGTAACTCTGTGACATCGGTTGCAGATGACCAGTGATGTATTTGTGTTCATTCAACAATTATTAGGTGCTTATGAATCTCGATGTTTGTAGTTTTATTTATTTCATAGTGAACAGTAAGTATTACCTGAGGACTGGGGAGTTTCTGGAGCATAAATTGTGCCTTTAGGCCCACAACTGGCTTCACCTCCTTTCTGGTTTATGTGCAATAAGTTATCCAGCTTGACAAACAATTGATGATGCTACAGTAATCTACTGCCATAGAGCTAGCCATAGTAGCTGATGGTTTAACTTAATGGGTTGTAGTTATCATATTTTGAATATTGTGTCCTACTATATTTCTAGGATGCAAGTGTTGGTTATAATTTTGACAAATTGTCATATGCATAGAACTGAGTTGGCCAAATTTTGACATGTTTGCAGGTAGTTATTATTCTGTGGCTTCTATCTGTCATAGGAAGCATAATATCTTTCTTCACACTTGCATATATTGGTATGTGCCTACTGCGTTACATTTCTTATGTAACATGATATGAATCTTTACAGATATATGTGTTCAACGAATTTATCCTTCCCTATTTATATCTTGTTGTACTTGATCAAGTTTCCATGGTCCCTTGTATGACTGAGCAACCTTGTTCCAATTTAGTAAGGACAAAATAGAGAATCAAATTTGTGTGGCTTACTGTTGTATTAAACTTGTGAATCATACTATGGAAAAGGAACATTAAAGTACAAACATCATGGCGTTGCAAGGATGACAAAGAACCAATTTGGTTTTTCAGTAGATATACGAAATAGAGACTATTTTGCTAACAAGATTTTTGCAAATTTATAGTACAAGTGGCAGAATGATTTCATAGTGTTAAAATAGGAATAGGAATATACAATCCTACTTGAAATGGGAATAAGAATAGTATAGTCTCTTTCTTCTTAAAGGATTGGATTGTAGTGTTTATAAATAGTCTCTTTGTAATAATATAGATACACAATTCAATAATAATTTTTCTCCTATAATTCTCACATAGTATCAGAGTGTTGGTGAGAAACTTCAAGTCACCGTCCATCAATTTCCAGTGACTGTTGGGGCTAATTTGTGTCATTTTTGTTTTGTGGGTGTGTGCAAGCCAACACCATCACTAGGCATTGGAAGTTCAAGCGACCAAATCCTAGGCAGAACACTGGAAAATAGTACCTCACATGCTCTCACACGTTGTTCGAAGGTGAAGTTTCCTTGCAAGATCTGGGTCATGTGCCAGCACTTGAGGGCTGCTCCAGTCAATCTTTTTGAGCTGTTTTTCCTCTGCTGGAGTTGCCCAATCTTTTCTATCAAACCCCAGCCAGTTTTGTCCAAATCCGATTGTCGGAATTAGGGTTCTGGTGATTCACAAGTAGTGTCCGGCAAAATTCTAATGAAATTAGGATTTCCAGACCACTGTAGGTAGGTTTGGAGAGTTTTCCGTGAGTTTCTTACTATTTTGAAGTCAAATTTTGAAAAGTGTCTTTTGGGTGATGTTTTCGACTCCAAAAATCTGATACTGGAAGCTCAAGTCCTATAATCACTTCAGAACCATAAATAGGAAGTTCAAACTATGTAGCTTGGGCTTCCTTGGTTGAGTTATGGTGCAAGGTGTTCAAGTTCAGTTAACAAACAATACTTGTGTGGTAGATGAAAAGGCAAAGTCTAGTGAGAAAGGTGCAAAAGCCAAAGCACAATAGGAGAAAGTGGATGCTCAAATTATGTAGTCTCCTAAAGGGCTTTATTGATTCCAAGTTACTGCCCTTGTTTAGCCCATTCCAAACTTACTTAGTTTGGAAAAAGCAGTATGCACTAACGACATACCTCAATTATATGATGTGATACCTTGGATGACCAACTTAAAGAAACAAGAATCTGATATGTCTACTTATTTGGGACAATTATAGGTATTCATGGAGGAATTTGAAACGTTGATGTTAATCATTATGAATGTGGAAAAACAACAGGAGCACAACAGACATTGTTTCTAGTTGTCACACTAGATGGACTCCCTACTGATCATGATTCAGTGTGTGGCCATATTTTAGTCAGTCCTCAAGTCCCTACAGTTGATGTCCTCAAGTCCCTACAGTTGATGAATTATTCTCCTGACTACTTCGTCTTGTTGCTCCTCCTAGTTTTTGAGTGGTTTCATCACCCACCATTGACTCCTCTATTCTCACATCTCAAACCATAAAAAATGAACATATTAGTCTACGGAGAATCGATGATGATGAGGAGGTGTTGGGAAACCTCAATCCAAGTATAGTTATTGTCATAAACTTGGACGCACTCGTGACATATGTTACATTACCACTCAACTATGATCCCATCACTCTTAAAGAATATAATGAGTTTTTTTGGAATCATGCAAGTAAGAAGTCATCTCCATAAGTACCATTTGTTGCTCAGGCTGATCAACCATCCACTAATATTGCTCAGATAGAATATGATGAGTTCCTTCCATATCAAGCAAGTAAGTAAACGTATCCACAAGTAGCTTAGGTTGCTCAACTTGATGTTTCTGTTGCGGATAATTCTTTTCCTTATGTTTTCACTTTCTAGTACTCTTGGATCATAGGTCATGGACTCATGTGCTTCTGATCATATTTCTGGTAATAGATCTTTTCTGTTTGATATGTTCATTCACAATCTCTTCCTTCTATTAATTTAGCCAATAGGATCCAAACAAAACCCTATTTTCTATCACTCTAGACTCTATTCTTTATGTCCCTGGTTCTCCTTTTAATCCAACATCTAGTTGTCGTTAGACGCGTGCCTTATATTGTGGCATAATATTTTATGATTATTTTTTTTATCATGCAAAACCGCAATACAGGACAATGGACATAAATCACAAGGTCTTCACTGTCTTGCCTCTTCAAATTCCTTCACAACATGCTTCGTTATAGTTCTTCTAGACCTAATCCACAAACGTTTGGGACTTTCGAGTTTGTCCAAGCTACAAAATATGGTGCCTAGTTTGTCTAGTTTATTCACCTTAGATTGTGAGTCGTGTCAACTTGAAAATACACCCGTCTAAATTTTCACGCAGTATTGAGGGTAAGGCAAGGCAAGGTGTTGTGTACAATAGACCCTTATGGTCGGACCTTTCCCCGGATCCTGTGCATAGTGGGAGCTTTAGTGCATTGGGCTTACTCTTTATTAAGGGTCATTCAGAGTCTTTTTTCATTAGTTCATTCTGATGTTGAGATCCTAGTAGAGTTAGTTCAACCTTAGGATTTCGTTATTTTGTTAATTTCATCGATGATTATTCAAGATACACTAGGGTTTTATTAATGAAAGATCATTCTGAGTTATTTTCATTATTTGAAAGCTTCTCTGCTGAAATACAAGATCAATTTGGTGTTTCTATTCATATTAATCATAGTGACAATGCCTTAGAATATTTATCCTCCTAGGTTCAGGAGTTTATTACTCACCAAGGAATTTTATACCAGACATCTTGTCCTTACACCCCTCAACACAATGATGTAGCAGAAAGAAAGAATAGGCAACTCATTGAGATTGCTCACCTTTTCTCTCAAATGTGTCTTTCCGGGTTACTTCGAGTTCAAAAAAGGTATCGTTGCTATTCACATGATCTCCATTGAGACCTTATGTCAATCTCACTTTCCTCGAGTCTCAAGCTTACTATATATCTTTGGATCATCTGATCTCTCTACCTATACCAACTTTTGAGGAATCTACAGTAACTTCTACATCTCCACCATTCCTTACTTATCATCGTCATTTGCGTCCAGTACTAGTCCTAGATGATTCATGTTACGCACCAAATCTTGCTCCTACTACAATCTTGTCTCTTTCTATCCAATCGATTGCACTTCAAAAAGGTACACGATCCACTCAAAGTGCTAACTCATTATACTTTTTTGAGTTATCATCGTCTCTCATCACCCCATTGTGCCTTTGTATCATCTTTGTTTTCTATTTCCTTTCCCAACACTACATGTGAAGCACTTTCTCATTTTGGATTGAGGTAGGCTATGTTTGATGAGTTGTCTGCTTTACATACGAGTGGTAATTGGAAGCTTTTCTCCCTTACTGTAGGTAAATATATTGTTGGTTGTCATTGGCTGTATGTAGTCAAAATTGGTCCAGAAGGTCAGGTTGATCAGCTTAAAGCTTCCCTTGTTGCCAAGGGGTATACTTTGATATTTGGGCTCGATTATAATGATACTTTCGCTCTCGTGGCTAAAGTAGTATTTGTCTGTGTTTTCTATCTATGGCTACTGTTGGTCGTTGGCCTCTTTATTAGTCGGATATCAAGAATGCTTTTTTGCATGTTGGTATTACAAAAGAAGTCTATACGGAGCAGCCATCTAATTTTATTGTTTAAAGGGAATTTGGTGGCCTTGTATATCGATTGTGTAAGTCACTTTATGGTCTGAATTTTGAAACAGTCTCCTCGAACCTGATTTGGGAAGTTTAGTGCAATAATTTAGGAGTTTGGCACTCGTAGTGGAGCTGATCATTTTGTATTTTACCAGCATTTTGCACCTAATAAGTGTATTTATTTGGTTGTTTACGTTGATGGTATTGTTATCACTGGCAATGGTCAAGATAGTATCACTAATTTGAAGCAATATCTCTTTAAGCATTTCCAGACTAAAGACCTCGGTAGGTTGAAGTATTTTCTAGGTATTGAGCTGCTCATTTTTAGATCAAGTATTTGTTATTTCTTAATGCAAGTATGCATTAGACATTCTTGAGGAGATAGGAATGATAGGATGTAGGACCCATTGACACTCCTCCAAATGTTAAACTCCTTCCAGGACAGAGGGATCCTCTCAATAATCTTGAAAGGTATAGATGGTTGGTTGGAAAGTTGAATTATCTCATAGTGATTAGACCTGACATCTCTTTTTTTTAAAGTATTCTCAGTCAGTTTATGACTTTCCTTTGTGATAGTCATTGGGTTCCAGTTGTTCGTATTCCGTAGTAGAAAGAGTCAGCTCCTGATAAAGCACTACTCTTCGAGGATCAAGGCTATGAGCATATCACTGGATATGCAAACATTGATTGGGCAGGATCACCCTTTGATAGACATTCTAAATTCGGATATTGTATTTTAGGAGGTAATTTGGTTTCCTAAAAGAGTAAGAAACAGAGTGTGGTTGTTCGATCTAGTGTAAAAGTAGAAGATCGAGCAATGACTGCAGCAATTTGTGAGCTAGTTTGGATTAAACCGTTGCTTAGAGAGCTAAAATTTGGAGAAAATGATTCGATGAAACTTGTGTGTGACAATCCAGTGGCCCTCCATATCGCATTAAATCTAGCGTTTCAAGAAACAACGACGCGTATTGAGATTGATTGTCACTTTGTTAGAGAAAAGATACTCTGAGGGGATATTGTTACAAAATTTGTGAAGTCAAGTGATCAGCGTACAAACATCTTCCCCAAGTCCCTCACCAGCCCGCTTGTTAATTTTATCTGTAACAAGCTAGGTGCATATGATTTGCATGCACCAGCTTGAGGGAGAGTGTTAGAATAGGAATAGGAATAGGAATAGGAATATACAATCCTACTTGGAATATGAATACAATCCTACTTTGGAATATGATTAGGAATAGAAATAGTATAATAGTATCCTACTTGATAGAGAATTTTATTATAGTGTCTATAAATAGGTCTCTGTGTAATAATATAGATACATAATTCAATAATAATTTTTCTCCTATATTTCTCACACATGAGATATTTGTTTACCTAGAGAAAATATATGATAGAGTAAGAAAGTTCTTAGCTAGGTCTTTGAGACAAAATAGTATACATATCAACAGTTACATATAAAAAGAAAGCACAGACACATATGGATAAATACTATGAAAAATATTTAAGGAGGAGTGCTTACATGTTGGAGAATAGTGGAGGAGATTTAAAAGTGTCTCTTATACTCATGGGCCTACATTGAGGAGATTTAAAAGTGTCTCTTATACTCATGGGCCTACATTGGGAGTGTTGTTGAGCTTGTATTTGTAGTCCTTAGTTATGGATGAGATTATCTTTCTTTTTTTTTTATCACAAGGGAAACCTGTATCTGCTATCCCTCAAGGTGGCTCAGTGGCTTGGACTTAGGACTTCCATGTTGGAGGTTTCAAGTTCGAAACCCCTTGGCAGTGAAAGTAAGGGGTTTTGCCTTCTGGGTCGAGTTCGTGCCTAGTGCGGATTAC
>JAPFFP010000094.1:8044611-8065060 GCA_026153255.1 Solanum medicagineum | reverse complement strand
GGGTTTGGGGGGGGGGGGGGGGGGGGGGGCGGTAAAAGAAGAATGAAGTTTTAAGGTGCATGCTATTTGGGGATGACTTTGTATTAATTGACGAAATTAGTTAGGGAGTCAAACCAAAGTTGAACTCATAATGAGCACTACTATGGAAGGTAATGATTTTTATGATGAGTAAAAATTAGGTAGTAAATTTAGCTCCCATAAGAAGAACAAAGGTGAAGTGAGATGAGACAATTGTGGTGCCTAAAAGTAGACATTTAAGCTATCTAGGATCAGTCTCTTCTAAGAATGGCATGCTTAAATTAGCTCCCATAAGTAGAACAAAGGTGAAAGATGGGACATAATTGTGGTGCCTAAAAATAGACAATTAAGACATTTAGGCTTAGACTCTTCTAAGACTGACATGCTTGAAGATAATAGCAATTCGATAGTTCTACTGTATAAACAGAATTAAGTGATTGATGGAGCTGGATGATTGGCTATGGAATGGAATTTTCTTGGTAAAACTCTTTCTACCAAACTTTATTGAATTGAGAGGATACAATATTCTTATACTTACGGTTTGGATTCCTAGAGCTCCTAGGAAATTACATTCTCTCGCTTGACTAGCAGTAAGAAGGGAGATTATCATAGTGGAAAACTTGTAGAAGAAGAGAATTATGTATGTGAACTTTGTGCTACATGTTTAAAGACTCGGGAGAATATCTTGAAGATTTACAGTCAAATTGTCCAGTTGTAGTCTAGTTATGGTAGGCTATGCTGGAAATTTTCAGAATATTGTTGTCAATGCTACCTGTAGTTATGGATGTGTTGTTCAATTAGGTGTTGAGACTATAGAAAAAGAAGGCAGAAAGCTTGAGATGTAGCTTGTTTGGCCTTTTTGTGGATTATAGAAGGAGAAATAAGAGAGCTTTTGATGGGTGGATAACACTTTTAATTACAAATGAGAGCATTTTTTTTGGGTTTCTGGTCAACTTTTTGAGTGCCGTGAGGTCCCAGACTGTTTAGATGATTTGGTGGTCTTTATACTTCATAGAATCATATTTTGTGCAAGATTCTTTACTTTCTATATTAACGCTAGTAGAACGGGGATTTTCCTCATCACATTGATAAAATCTTTACTTTTATCAAAAAAAGAAGAACAAAGAAAATGAAGATGTAACATAGAAGTAATAAGATGGTTGAAAATGGAGGGGGGCTGGTACATAAATGATATGTGATTGAAGATACCTAATGAAGTGAAATGTAGATTTTATGACTAATGCGAAACTAACAATGTTATATGAAAGTAAATGCTTATTTATTTGATAATTCTTTTGAAATTGATGGTAGCCATGCTAGTTTGCTTGCATCTCGACTAATCTGCCAGATTTCTACTATTTCCATTAGCATGAATATTGGGTAACACTGTCCACCCAAGTTTAGACAGGAAAGAGGTCACTTACTAGCCTCTGGTAGGGTTTAGACCTTGGTCAGGTATAGTCTATTCCAGTTTCAATTATTGTTTGGCCACAGGTTTTGGTTATTGTTATTAGTATTAAGCTTATCTCTAAATCAAGATATTGGATGCTCCTTGGTTTGAATATCTTCATGTAGAGATAAGTTTGATTTGTCTTAAAAGATCAATTAGTCTCTAGTAGTATTCAATTAAAACAGTTTTGAATAGAGCGAGACGGATATAAAAGATTTATATAGTTGACCCTGATTAGTTTGGGATTGAATCAGGATTGCTTGATTGACTTTATCTATTGAGGCTTAGATAATATCATAGTTGCTAAGAAAATCTCAAGTTTGGATGAATAAACCTTGAAGATTTTATGCATTGGCCTCTGTGAAACCTTTGAATGTCATCTAAATCGGGTAGGATTGATCAAATAGAATATTATATACACTTCTTTGTCGAATGATTTCACTACACTATGCAGTTATTATCATATCAAACATTTTTTGTTGCTCCTCTGCAAGCAGTTCTGGTGACCCCATGCAGATGATATAGCTCACCACAATAAACATCCTCTAAGTTTAGTCAGGCCCATTTCTGCAAAGATTGTGTTCATTGCATTTGTTTGGTTCAATCATATTTCCCAAAGTTACAACAACAATTTGCATCTTCCATGATTTGTACTGTGTTTTTCTACACACGGCCAGTTTGCAACTCTGATGTGTTTTTGCCTTCCACAATTCCTCACAGGAACAATAATATTCATTACTGTGCCCGCCTTTTATAATAAATTTGGAGACCACGTGGATCGATATGCTGGGAAGATCCACAGGCAATTGTCAAGGCACTACAAAATAGTGGATGAGAGCATTAGCAGGTTGCCCCGGAGTATCGCCAAAGACAAAGAACTATAGATTCTTCTTTTACCAAGTAGGAGCATGTTGATTTTCATGAGACAAAGCTTT
Organism: Solanum medicagineum; assembly: GCA_026153255.1. Classification (NCBI taxonomy): domain Eukaryota; kingdom Viridiplantae; phylum Streptophyta; class Magnoliopsida; order Solanales; family Solanaceae; genus Solanum; species Solanum medicagineum. Next base: position 8,062,657 of record JAPFFP010000094.1, on the reverse strand, counting down.
TGGTTCTGATCTCCTTTTCCATAAGAGTGAGGGGGATTCTGGAAGTCAAACTGTTTCCAAACTTCAAGTTGGGATTTTCAGAATTAAGATGGCAGGTGTTAAAATCTTACATTAGAATCTTGAAGGGTGATCTGTTTGAGTTCAAACTTAATGACACAATTTCATGAATATATGTATTGTTTAGTCATTAGTAAGAAAACCCTATAGTGTGGGTGATTTTCTTAAGTATACGATATTTACCTATGAAATTACAAGATCATACCAACTTTTTGATATTTACACTTATATAACAATTTTAATTATAAAAATAGGTAAGAGAAGATGGTTAATAGTCATTAATGTTGATGTCAATTTGATGTAATTAGGGTTGAGAAGGCCAAAAAAAAAAAAAAAAGTAAAACAAAGTAAGCCATGTTCCTCAATAGTACAACTAAATATAAAAATAATTTTAGTATCTCGTAGAAATTAATGATGATGGACATGTCGATGGACAACATGTCCTTTAATTTTACAAACCAACCATATCTCTAACAAGAAAGACCAAGTCAACGTTGCTTTTTTGCTTGTACTATGTCCTTTTTTTTTAATTTTATTTTTAATTAGAAATGATTTTTCTCTTAAATTAGGGGTTTATACATTTTAAATTAGAGGTTATTGGGCGCAAAGTGATTTAGTATAGAAATTGGTATGTATGATGGTGTTCTGAATGGGTCAATGTAATGTTTGTTGAAAAAATGCGGGATTAGTTATTAGTTAATGTGAAAATAATTTGATTGTTTGGTGTAAGTTTTGTGACAATGATATTTTCGATTTGTGCAACTATATAGGAAAATTATTTTGGTTGTTTAAAATTAGACTCTTAAATTTTTTTTGGTGTATTCGGGACTATAAATTGGTGAAAATATTGTAAAAAGATGATTTAAAATTACAAACAATTTGATAGATTGATGCAAGTTTTGTTGACAATTTTATTTTTTGTTTATGCAACTATAGAACAGTTAATTGGTTATTTTACATAGATTGGTATATAAAAAATGGTTGCATAAAGGTATTAAATTATGTCACGCATTGTTGATAAAATGTTTGATAAATTATGTCAATGACAAACTATTTCTACACCAAAAAAACAAAAAAGCCACCATGCTAAAAATCATTAGGCATTTCAATAACTAATCAAACTATCAATAAAGGGGCACAACATTCACCATGCCGAATAGCATCCAGAAGATTCGAAGACTATTAAGTCATATAACTAACAACCACAGGGGAAAAAAAAATTTAACCAAGGCATCAACAGTTATACCAAAATGTTAAACCTTAGTACCAAAATAATTGTACACCAATAAGAAAACTAACCAACACATTAACATTTTAACCAAGGATCTAACCATGAATAACAAACTATATTAACACCATTAAAATACATAATGTTCACCACCTTGAATACCATTGTGCATTTCAAATCTAACCCACAATATCAATAAAAGGACAGAACATGCATCATCTAAAATACTATCTATAATACCATTATGTAGTTAATTAATATCCATAAAAAAAAATTAACAAAGATACCAACAGTAAAAAAATGTATGATCCAAATGTAATGCACTCCACACAATTTTCATTAATCTTACTCTTGCTGGAACTAATATTGATGTATTGATCCCTCTCTTGATAACCACGATTCCCGTCATTCTTTTTTGCTGATGGTGGTGTGTAAGTATTTAACTCAAAATTAGGCCTAGAGCAACAACGAGGGGTGCTCTCAACGGAAATAACATTACTTTGAAACCTTGAGCTTTTCCTACTAGGTGTGTCATTCCATTGTTGCCCTTGTGAAAGAACACTACATAAACACCAAAAAAAAAATCTAAAACAATAATAACTTATTACACATATACAATCATTCAAACCAAACAAATCTTTTATTTTAATATAAAGAAAAAAAATAACGAAAGAAATTTATCTGGAATGTAGAAGTTTTGGCAGAAAATTTGGTTTAGCTTAATGAAGAGTTTTTGTTTGAAGTAAAGTAAAAAGTGAGGTAAATGGGATTGGGGTCAGCAGACACGTCATCAAATCAATTTCATGGATATGAAAAGTACATTATAGTCACCCTAATCAAATTAAGTTATTTACTGCACTTTCAGCCTTTTACTTTTGGTAATTAAAAAATTTTGTGTAATTTTTAGACTCTCACTACTACTGTAGTTGCTTGCTTAGTCGTTTAATTGCCAGAAGAAGAAATCAGAATAATTGAACACTAAGCTTGAGGTGTTAATTACAGATTCGAATGTTCCTGAAGCTTCAAACGAGAAACTATACTTGAGGAAGATAAAGCTCATTAAGAAAAAAACTGTACATTAAATAATTTGCAAACGCTGGCTAAGACTTAAACGACAATCCTAAAAATGGCTACCTGCTGTCATTTCTACCAATATATGTGTTTGGCTGACTAATAGTGTGTAGATGCCAAACCATACTTATAAGTTTAATAATTGTTCTCTTATACTCACATTTTAATTGTGGTTATATTATAAATTCGACTTTCTTGATCTTATTGGTTACTTACGTTGCAAATAGAAGCAAAGCACAGAGAAAATGTTAAGTATTGCCTTAATTCTGCTTACACAATAAACTAGGGACTAATAGACAAATCTATGTGATGTTCAAGTGACCTTCGAATCCATAAATGGCCACTCATCAAATGGGCCTAAGCGGGTGCTACACAGCCACCACAGCAATAGAGCCATGAGGAACTTTCTCCCAAACCTACTCTTTTCCATCAATTAAAATTGAGCCCCTTCAAAAGTTTGTCCAAATTGCCAGTTAGCTGGTGCAGCATTGTTGCTAGTGACAGTCCTTCCATCACTTGTAGTGACTTGAAATGAAAGACTTTGGGCGTTAAGATTGGAATTGCTCTGCCAGTTTTGGCCCCAATTCCTTGACATTGGTTGCCATCCAGTGTTGGACCCTTTAATTGAAACTGATTGAACATCACCAGCACCCCCAACATTTGTCACCAAAACCAAGTTGAAGAAAGAGTGTCCATTTATTGTAAATCTTATTCCTCCCTTTCTCATACAGGGCACCCTGTACAGTGGTCCAAAACAATATTAGGACTATGCAAATTCAAATGATACAATAGGGAGGGTGGTCATTTTACCTTCGAAAAGATACAGGGACGATACCGGCTTTGTATTTGGCAATTTGCAAGAAAGCAGGCTGTGCTAAATCAAAGTGTTGTAGAGGAGGGTTGCACCAACCACCATTATTGTTAGGTAGTGATGGGTTTGGAGGGCAAAAATTTGTTGCAGTGACTGTAATAGTGCCCTGGAGACACCATTCAGCTTCATTGTTGCACATGAGCTCATAACATGCCCCACAAGTTAAACCATTGTTGAATAGTGCTCTACTTAGTGCTGCAGTGTTCGTTCCATACCCTTGGCTATACAAATTTCCATATCCACAGGCACCCCCTGCATTTAATTTTGTTACTAATGTGAAAAATTATATGGAAAGGAAGAAAGTAAAAGTGGAAATACCCATTGTGCCAGAGGCATCTTCCCCTCCATAGAAAGTGGCATGAGCAGTTTGCCAGCCTCCATAATCAGCAAAAGAAGCATAGAAGGAAAAGGTTAAAAAGAAGAAGACAAGTGGAAGTGAAGCCATTAAAACTAAGGAGAGGATAAGAGATGAGGTACAAGGGTTATGGAGAAACAAGTATTTATAGAAGCTGAGTATTAGAACCATTTGTTTTTTGTCATAAAATAAAGCAACATGCAGTTGTTCCATTTGAGATTTGATTGACCCTACTTAGCACATGCAATTTGTTTCCAGTAGGAACTGACTATCATACAACAATTCGGTTTTCATTAGCGGCAACAAACTAACTGATTATTCTGAATTCAGTAGGCAACAAATGACTAAGTGAATCCATCAGCCGTGGAGTTTTTATTAACGAGCGCGACTTTATATCACCAGTTAACAAACCTTTACTAATTAACAACAAATTCCATATTTTATAACTCAAACACATTAATCTATTTTAAAAATAATCGGAGAGGGTAATTTTATACACTTGGTAGTGTGAACAAATGATAGAAAGTCGTCTGGCCGTACAAAAGGAAATGTGCCTAGTTTGGTCAAGGGTTAGAGCTGAAGAAACAAGTTTAAGGGGATGAGTGAAAATATGAAAGATGAATTTTTTCTAAATATTGGAGCCATGATTTTAGGGTGCATGTGTCCACTTGGGTCGTGCATTAAGGAAGCTTGGAGATCCGTTTCCTCAATTTATTTTTACTTGTCCATTATACTATTTTAAAATATTTAATAATACTTATTTTATTTATAAACCATAGAATAGTTCATTATTTATATTATTGTATCCTTGTTATTAAATAGTATTCATTTTTCAATATTTAGATGAATTATGTTTAATAAGGGTGATTTGATAAAATTATCCCTATCATTTATTACTTCTTAATTCGTGTGCCAAATCAATACTCAATCCGTTCTCTTTTATATGTCGTCCTTATTATAAATGTATGATCCTTAATATATGTCATTTCGCAATATCAATGCATAAATTACACTCTTCTTTCTATTTTGTCCTTGATAGTTAATGACTTTGAAAATATATACTCTTTGACCATTAGCTAAAAGAACTAAAAAAGACAATTATTATTAAATAAGGGGAAAATGGTAAACTCACCCTTTTTTTTTTTTTATTTTATGCAAATATCATTCCAAAAGACGATATGTAAAAGAGAACGGAGGGAGTAATAGACAACTATTATTGGGTAGAGGGAATATTATTCATTTCATTAGACGTTATATGATACTTTTTGATTGGACAATGTTATCGAATTTAACAATGAAATAATTATAAAATTTATGAATTAAAATAAGACTTTATGTGATCATGAATCATCTCATTAAGTGCTAAATTAAATAAAAGTTTAAAATTAATTTATTTTTTAATATTACGTCAGTATGCATGCTTGAGCTCTCTGCTTATTCGCCGCTTTTATATGGGACCCGGAAAAATAATTTGCGAGTTCATTAATTTTTCCAAAGTAGCTTGATTATATTTCTCCAATTGCTTCAATTATGATTTTACAATATTAACCATAATAAAAATTATTTTTATGAGTTTCTTCGTTTAATATTTCCAAAGCAGCTTGATTATATTTTTCTAGCTGCTTCAATTATGATTTTACAATATTAGTCTTGATAAATTATTTTTGTGAGTTTCTTAATTTAATATTTTCAGCAGCTTGATTAATTTCTTCAGCTGCTTCAATTAATTTCCTAAGCAGCTTGATTATATTTCTTCGGCTACTTCTAAGTCTAATAATTAATAACTTAAAATTTTTAAAATGCATACAAAAAATCTATTCGCATCACAAAAATTGAGATAAAAAATCTGTTAAAATACATACAAAAAATTTATTTGCATCACAAAAATTGAGATAAAAAATCTGTTAAAATACATAAATTGAGATAAAAAAAATCTGTTAACATACATACGTATCACAAAAATTGAAATAATTTTTTTTTTATTAAAGATGTGCAAGCACAAAACTCGTGACTAGTATATTTCAGAAGAAGTAAGAAGACAATGAATCACATAAAAATAAAAGAGAACAGAGGGTGTGTGTTATTCTATAGAATATTTTAATTATTAGAACATCTGCCTATGTAAATACTCAATGAAAAATGTTTCAACGACTTGATTAATAGTATACTGAGTAAATTTCCTAAACAGTAACCCATATTTGAGAAATTTCTAAGCATTTTATTATTTTTAAGAATTATAATATCATCCAACTATTTCTATTTTTCTCAAAATATGCTTGACAATAAATTTTTTCTTTTCCTAATAGGATGACATGTCACATTATTCTATTTTTTAACAATAAATTTGCTAACTCTTTTAAATCATCATACTTTTATTATCTAATAAAAAATTATTACTTCTCCATATTATTTTTTTAGAAAAAGAATTTTATTGTTGTAAAAATGTCATATCACATTTTAAACTCCATTCACTTTTAATAGATCTACTTTTATTTATTATATATATTAAAAATAAAGTTGCTTTGGCATTTATCTATTTTATCATATCAAGAGAAAGATAAAAATGAATTTTATTTTTATTTATAGTATTAGCCATTCATTCCATATTATTTTTCATTTTTAGTTGTTCACTAATATATCAATTTTTTTTAAAATTATTATGCTTAATATTTATTATTTATTCTAAGTCGTTTCTCAAATTATTCATTCTTTAAGTTTTTGAAGAACGTGCAAAGTTGGCGCACATTAAAAACAAGTAAAAAAGAAAAAAAAAGAAAAGAAAAGAAAAGTAAGAAAAAATGATGTTAGTCTTACCGAACAATTTTCACATATTCATCAAAATTCAAGAGTACTATATCAACTAACTCATTTTACGGCTTTTTTCTTTCCTAGCAATTATTCCTTCTGTCCATTTTATTTATTCACCATATTGTAAGCTATTATTCATTTTTATTTATTTATTTTGATTTAAAAAATTAAAAAATAATTTATCACTTAATTTCTTATTCACTTTAATTATTAATTATAATCATCTATTAATGTATTTGTGAAAATCTTAAATTAATTATATTCAGAGAGTAATCTAGTAAATTTATTATTCTATTTATATTTATTAGGAGATATATTACACTAATAATGAACAAGTAAACATGTAAAAGATGGACGAGGGAATTGAAACTCAATTTCCCCTGCAGAGAGATTCTAGAACAAAAGTAAATACAATAAGCGTAGTTAAAAAGAAAATTATTATTAAAAAAGATAATGCGATACGGCATCCTATTTAAGAGTGTGCACTTTGCAGATTCTTTAAAATTTTAAAAAATGAATGGTTTTGAGAAATAATTTTAAAATAAATAATTAATATTAAAATGTAATAATAGATAAATAAATTGTCCTTCTCTTGATATGCTAAAGTGAACAACTAAAAGTGGTGATAGCAAAACAAACTAGAGAAGCATATGTAGAATAGAGAGAGAAAGAAAGGAACTAAACGTAAAAAGAAATTTTATTGACTAATATTTTCAATACTGCTATTGCAGTCAATATATAGTAGAAAAACACAACAAACTTAAACAAAAAACTTAGAAATTGTCTATCAAAGCTTTCTCCTAAAAACTAGATAACAATCCAGGTATAAAACTACTTTTTAAAGACTATAACAAGCCTCAATAAGAATTTTATTTCCTAACAACTCTTATTTTATTAATAGGACTCTTTTAAACTTAACACCCTCCCTTAAAATAAAAGCTCAACTCTCATGCTTCAGTTGAACTTCAACTTCTAGAACTCTTTCATTGTGCCAACTCCAATCAACCTCCTTAACTTTTGGAAAGGTAGCAACTTGAGAGGTTTGGTAAAGATATTTGTCGGTTGGTCTTTACTTCGGCAATATTCCAACTCTATCATTCCTTCATCGTTGAGATCTCGTAGAAAATAATATTTCACGTCAAAATGTGCTTACTCTTTCTATGTAGTGCATGATTTTTTCATTGCTTCATGGCAGAGTTGTTACCGCAGAAAATTTTAGTTGCTCTTTCTTGTTTGAACAGTAGCTCTTCAAGAATCTTTCTCAACCAAATAGCTTGATAAGTAATAGTTGTAGCAGCAACAAATTCATCATCAGTACTCGATAAAGCGATAATCTTTTGCTTCCTGGAAGACCATGAAACAACCCCTGCGCCTATCATAAAAATATAACCTAAAGTATTCTTTCTATCATCTTGATCTCCTGCATAGTCGGTATTAGTAAAACCTACCAAACTTGATTTCTCACCACGCTTGTAGAACAAACCAAAATTCTTAGTTCCTTGTAAGTAGCGAAGGATTCTTTTTGTAGCTAGCAAAGGCATCTCCGTTGGGCCCTCCATATATCTACTAACAAGACTTACTGCATACATGTGTCGGGTTATAACATCCGATAAAATTATCGAAATACCCCTAGAAGAGAGATATGTGCGTAACGCGTCTTCCCATGCTCCATCTGCGAATCCGAGATCGGATATGCAATTAGCATGAAAAATTGAGTGAGAAATTAGTCTTGTTTGGATTTTAGAACAACCGGATCAAAAAATAAATTTTTGATCCGCGATGAAAAACAATGTCTGTGCGCGGCCAAGGCGCGACGCACCTGGGACGTGAACCAGCACTTATGTTTTATTTTTAAATTTTTCGAACGGAACTGAAAACTCGTTCGGAAAAAATTGGCAAAAGTTAATAGATGTTCGTGCCCAGTCCGCGCTGGGTGAAATTTCTTCTTTTATTTTGAGGGGCATCCCAATCAATTCTCAACCCATCCTAAACTCAAAAGACGATCAATTTAGGTCATTTTGAAGAGTAAATAGGGTCTTAAATTCCATTCTAAGTCCTTTTCATAGCACTTGGAAGTTAGGGTTTGAGAGAGAAGAAAGAAGAATGTGAGATTGAAGAATTCAAGGAGAATTCTTGATGGTTGATTGAAAAAGTTTTAGCCAAGTATGTAAGAATAAACTAAAAACATGAGATTATTCTTTCATGTGTCTCGTAGATGGTCTTAGAAGAATGTTGATGGTTTATGAGTCTACACACATGACTCTTGATAGGTTTTCTTGAAAAATATATTAATTGCATGTATTTTCTTATGTTGATGATCATCATGAACATATTTTCTTGAATTGAATATTTTTCATGAGATATTGTATAACCCTATATGTTAATTTTAAAAGCATGCATGAAAGAAAATAGGAATTGAGTATAGAACCTTGATGGAGAATGTTGATAGTGATTGTGATTGTGAACATGAGAATGATGGTGATAGTGTTTGATGGTTCACGAGTCTTCCCAAGTGAACTCTAATGATTTTTCTATTTGATTGTTCTCTAATGATTGTCCTAAGCCTTGAGCTAATGATTGAGAATTGAATTGATAGTATGATGAGAGTCTCTATGAGACCAACTAAATGATGAGAGCCTTTACGAGGCTGATTTTGAGATGAGATGATTGAGATAGTTTGATTGGTTTGATTGGATGGATTGTTTTATGAGCATTGAGTCATGGAGGGAGTATCGAGCACCGAAAGAGTAAGAGTTAATCCAACTCGCACTCTTCAAACTATGTAGCCAAATGTAGGTGAGGATTAGGACCATCACATCACATTATGTTGAGGTTCCCTCTGATTAGAAGTCCCTAAAATCAATAGAGGACTTATAGATTGTTGTTTCCATTTGGACTTATCCATTATTGTTCCAATTCATTCTCTACCTGGCAAGTACAGAATGGTTGTGACAACATCAGCGTGATTGTTGTCGAATAAGAGAAACTCCTAAAAAGTTCCCAAACTGAGTACTCTGAGTTGAGATGAGGCCTTCTGAGATGAGTTTGATTTGATTAATGAGGTTTGATGGGTTAGATGGGTCATTTGTCTACTCTTTGTTCTTGCTTCAGATAGACACTTGACATGTTAAATGTTATTATTCTGAGTTGATTATTGTTTCTATATTATTCTACATGTTTTGGTTCCATTCAACTATTTTACATACCGTACATTCCACGTACTAATGCCATTCGGTGCTGCATCATTTTATGATGTAGATACAAGGGACAGAGATCATCAGTTGACACATTGTTGAGGATCTTGGACGTTCAGCGGATTGGTGAGCCTCACCTAATCTGGAGGATCCATATGCTATTTTCATCTTGCTTTACAGTTAGACATTTGTTAGCTTTATTTTGATTATGGTAGCCATGGGTCTATCATTGGCACCACCTGATAGTGATAGAGGCTTCATAGACTAGAGTCAATGGTTGATTGTTAAGATTGTGAGCTATTTCTTTCTACTAGCCTTCTATTATATTATTATTATTGTAAGACTAGATGATAAAATGTGCCCATTTATATTCCTTATGTCTTCCACTGATTAGTAAAATATATGAATGAGTGAATGTGATGAGGCCAAGTGGTTCGCTTGGGGACTAGCAATAGTCTCTGGGTGCCGGCCCGTCTTGAGTCCCCTCCCGGGGCGTGACATAGGTCTTGTGGAAGTTAGGTACATTAAACTACCCATAATTTGTTTGTTAAGGGTATTATTCACCTTCGTTCCTCTTCCAGCTTTGTTTAGTTTTAAGCCAAACTCAATAGTATGTTACTGGGATTGTATTTTAGCATCTTTAACCTATCTAAAATCTCTCGTACATACTTTTTTTTTAAGAAATAAATATCCCATCATAAGATTGCACTACTTCTAATCCAAGAAAGTAATGCATATTATCAAGATCAGACATTTCAAACTCATCCATTATATACTTCTTGAATTCGGTAAACATGGCACTATTGCTCCCAGTATATATAAGATCATCAAACATTTTTGCATCATCCCTAATCTTCACAAAAGGTGTATGCTCATATGGACACTTTTGAAAACCCAGAAAATAAGCATTGAGCCTCAATGCGACTATACCCACCTCGGGAGGCTTGTTTTAGTCCATAAAGGGCCTCCTTTAAGCGATAAACTTTATTCTCATTTTCAACTTTATTATAACCAAGAGGTTGTTCGATAAATACCTCTTCTTCCAAGTATCCTTGTTGGAAAGGTGATTTAACATCTAACTGAAAAATAAGTCATGAATTTCGCACCACTAATGCAATTACCATTCTGATGGTGTCATGTCTTGCGATTGGAGCATAAATTTCAGTGTCCACACCGTACTCCTTCTTGTATCCCTTATCCATCAATCACGTCATATATTTGTCAATTTCTCTATTTTTCTTTAATTTCATCTTGTAAACCTATTTAACGCCAATGATTTTCTACTTCTTAGGAAAATCAATAAGCTCCCAAGTATCATTCCTTTCAATAGCTTCAAAATTTCAACATCCATTGTCTTTCTCTATTTTTCTTCTCTAACAGCACTCTCAAAAACTACAGGATTGCAGTCTGCAAACAATGCAGAATAAGTAATTGCATCATTATTATTTACCTCAATTCCTTCCTTATAGTCTAACATCCATGCATGCCTTTTTTGAGTACGCCGAAGTGACTGAGCTGCTGAATTAGTTTCTTTCAGAGCTGCTGAAAAATTTTCATTCACCATTGGTGTAATTTCAGTAGCTATTGGAGAAGTTCCAGCGTCCGTAGAAGCATAATCCTTTGAATTTCGAGTTTTAAGGATGCATCTTCCACTTCATTCTCAAATAATACTGAGGTAGGCTGTTGCATATCCTAATCCCGAATAGTTTCTTCATCAAAAACAACATCTCGGCTGATCACAATCTTTTGTGTGTAAATTAAATAATTTATATGCCTTGGATATTTCACTAACACCAAAAAACACACATCTTTCACTTTTATCATCGAGCTTCTTTCTTTTCTCATTTGGGACAAGTGCATATGCAATGCACTCAAAAATTCAAAATTAATCTAAAACAGACCTTCTTCTACTCCACGCCTCCTCTAGAGTCATGTTCTTAATAGAAAATGTAAGGCTTCTATTCAAGACATGAATGCTCCAAGCTATCGCTTCTGGCCAAAAACTCTTTTTCACTTGTTCTTTTGCCATCAAACTCCAACCCATATTGAGGATGGTTCTATTTTTTCTCTCTGATACATCATTTTGTTGTGATGTATAAATTCTTATAAGCTTTTTTTAATGCCATCAGACTCATAACAATCATCAAAAACTTTAGAGAAATACTCACCACCACGATCCGTCCGAAGGGTCCTGATTTTCTTTTCCAACTCATTTTCAACATGAACCTTGAAGCTTTTAAATACTTTAAATGCATCAGATTTTTCATGCAAAAAATAAACTCAAATTTTTGGAGAAAAATCATCAGTAAACATAATAAAATATTGTTTACCTCCATTAGAAGCTGATTTATTTGGGTCACAAATGTCTGAATGTATCAGCTCTAAAACACCATTGGCTCTCTAGGATTGTTCTTTTTGAAATTGAGAACGATGTTGTTTGCCAACAACACATTCCTCACAAACTGGAGACGAAATCGTAATTTCAGGAAGACCTATTATCATATTTTTTTGTTGAAAAACCTTTAATCCGCCAAAACCCAAGTGACCATATCTAAAATGCCATAACCATGACACATCTTTTACTTCTGCTTTCAGAAAACACTGAATACTCTCCATCTTCAGTGGGAACAACCTATTTGAACTCATTTTCACAACAATAATAGCTCTTCTAGAGGGATTATAAATCTCATATGTGCCTTTTTCAATAGTTATAACATATTTTTTTCTTGCAACCGATCAATACAAATTGCTTTTTTAAAACAGGAACATATAGCACATTTTAGATTGTTTCTTCAAAAACATTCTTGGTTCTAATGTTAATATCACCCTTTCCAATTGCACTCACAGTGAAAGAATCACCAAAACTAATTGTTGAATGAAAGTCTTCATTTAAAGAGGAAAAAAGAGGACTTACTTCCACAAATGTGATTACTGCAGCATGTATCTAAGTATCAAACATTATGTTCAAGTTCCTTCACTATTTGGGCTGCCATCAACAATGTCTCAACTTCTTTACTTTCAGTAAAATTTGACTTCTCATCCTTGTCATTAGGCAGTCTAGTATAAAACTCAAACTTATAATGACCAAATTTATAATATTGATGGCGTTCACTTTGGATTTGTCAAAATTACTTGATCTGCTTTTACCATGATCATCATTGGCTTTGAAATTTTTACTACAATCTTTGTTGATTTCATCTCTATATCCTCGATCTCCTCTTCCTCTTCCTCTACCTCTACTCCTTCCTCTAGAGTTTGAGAAATGAGTATTACTAGAAACCTTCAAAGCTTACTCTTCGAAAAATGAACTACTGTATCAATAAGGAACTTTACAATTCGTCAAGCAATAACTCATCTATATCTTTTGACTCCTCAATGGAGCAAATCACAGAGTCATACTTCGGCGTAAAAAAACACAATATCTTTTTTCACAATTGTGACATCAGTCATCTTTTTAGCATGAAATTAAATTTTGTTGCTTATCTCCATTGTTTTAACATAGTAGCTCGTTACAAACTCTCCTTCATGCATTTGGAAAGTCTCGAAATCCCTTCTCAAGGCTTGAAGCTGTGGATGCTTCACTCTAGCAGTACCTTGATATTTTTTTTTCATCGAATCCCAAATATCCTTAGAAGTTTCTTTGCAAAGAATAGTTTCTAGGATGGGACGATCAATAATTTGAAAGAGATAATTCTTCGCCTTCAAATCTTTCAACTTTCTTGCTTCGAACTCCACCTTTTGAGCATTCATTAAGACTTTACCTTCGGCTGGAGCTCCTATTCCATCCTCAATAATTGGCCAATACTCCTTTGACCGTAAGTTCTCCATCAGCATACTCCAATCGTCATTGTGACCGTCAAAATGCGGAATCACTGCTTGAACGTAGTTTCTCTCTAAAGTCATAAACTAGCAATATTGTTTCTTGGCTCTGATACACCTATAGCAAAATAAACTTGAGAAGCAGAGGAAGAATGGAGAAAGAGAGGAAGTAAACGTGAAAAGAAATTTTATTGACCGATGATTTTTAATTTTGTTACTGCAGTCAATATATAACAGAAAAATAAAATAAACTTAAGCGAAAAACTTAGAAATTGCTCGACAAAACTTACTCCTAAAAACTAGATAACAACCCACGTATAAAACTGCTTCCTAAAAGACTAGGAAAAACCTATCAGATAGAAATTTTATTTACTAACAAATCATAGTTTACTAATATAGGACTCTTTTAAACAAATAAAAATAATTGAAAAATGACTAGTTAATACACTCTCACTTTTCCACATGCATTTATATACTACTTTCTTGTACTGGTCATCTAATGGCTGAGGTTACGTTAGGGGATGCAAACATTGGTTACTAATAACAACTTCTTCAGCATTATCTTAGAGAGATTGATGGAGATTCAGGGGGGTGGGTGGGGTTTTAAACAGTGGCAGATCCAAAAAATTTATATCATGGGTGCTTAATTATTTTTTATTTGGAAATTACTACATAGAGTGAGTGCTTTGTTAATATATTTTAATTAATTATCAAATTTTATACATAAATAATAGTGTTTGTAACATATGGCAATGGGTGCTTAAGCATCCATAGTTAATCATGTACATCCGCCACTGATTTTCAAGAACTAAGTAATTTCTTTACAGGTTCTATATTTGTTGAAAAATCTAGTAAGGAACTACAAGTTGGAATAAAGTAGAGTGTGTTATTGATCTTATGGCAAAAAATAAACTTATAAGCTCTGCTGCTTTCTTTATTGAGGGTTCGAGTACTCTTGTTAATTATATATTACATAGGTTTATGTTTTTTAATTTAAAATTTCAAATCTTGAATCAATGGTAAAGACATTAGCAAATTTACCTTCTTCCAAATGGCATTCGGTGACATCAAATTTTTTTACTAAATAACATAATGCGCAACTATATGTTAATGTTAGATCTAGATACAAAGAAGACACAAGGGTCCAATAAAATGTCCCATTTTCCTTTGAGAATTAAGTTGATTTAGCAAGTGTTACAAATTTAGTCTCTCTCTTAAAACATTGAATGCCAGCAAAGCCAATTATTAGAGTGGTACCTTTGAAAGGAACTATTTAAATATTGATATGGCGTATCGATGCGTGCAAATTAAGACACAAAACTTCAAAAACAGGAGCTATTAGTATAGTAACATCCCTAATCACGTACACTGATTGATTTCTGACTTTTATTTTCCTCTTTTCTAACTTACAAACAAAAACGCGCCAAACTTTATTATTTTTAAACAGAATTTACTAAACAGTTGCCGGCTACTCATTTTTAATTCCAAGATTAAGATTAGTTCCATATGTGTTTAAAAAAAACGCTATTGCAAGTCAATTTAGACTTCATAGGTAACCGTCCTACAATTTTTTTAAACAAGTACACGTGCTTAGTCCACAAATTATGCAATTTTGTTAGCTTAATAAGACAAAATCTACCAATTAATTAGCTTACGTACGATACTATAATCATTCATTTTTTTTTCCTACTATATTATATCTAAGCATTTAGTACTTTATTCATTCAAAATTATGATGTTTGATCAATCTTCTAAAATCAACTTATTATGAAAATTATTTTGTTAAAAAGTATTATCTAGAAAAGAATTTTTGTATGATAAATAGATTAAGTTCGACTAATCAATTTAAAAACTATTTCGAGCAACAATTAATATTTGACCAAACTTTTAAACACATTTTAAATGTATTTTGTTTTTCCAAAAAAATTACTTTGAAAAAAAAAAGCTATTTTCGATATCTTCAAATAATTTGTCACTCTCCAAAAATACTTATTACCTTTTGTTTTTGGTAAAAAAAAAAAGAGTTATTTTTAAAAAAGGAAAAGAAGAAGCAGTTTTGCTGCCAAAAACTTAGCCGAACAAATTATTAGTTATAATATAATTTAAAAAAATTGCCTCTCAAAAGCTTGATCCAAAAATTAATATTTGCTCCATTTTCTTTTCAGTCCATATACAAAAAGAATAGCTCTTTTTTATGATAACTTTTTAGTTTGAACTTTTCATATGATTAAAATTATAAAATTAAAATATATTTTGATATATTGGACATAGTTTAAATTTAAGATCATCAACTTTAAAATTTTTTATGTCAAATTAAAATAGGACAAATAAACTTAATGAGTGTTAGTTACATTGTTGGAACATTTAAGAGTTTTAGGGCCTACCATGTTAGGGTAACATGCAAAAAGCGGACATTACGGTCCCTAGTATCTGTGCGTCATTATCATATCTTAGGGTTGAGCAAAATAAATAATACATTATTAAGCATCATTTTGTAGAATCCAAATGTGAATGGACCTGCATATTTTAAATTCATAATTTACTGAAGATGCCTTGGTTGGTAATGAATTCTTTGAAAAAAAAAATGTGGGAGACGTCCAATTACTATACAAATATTCTTTTTTTTCCCTAGCCGCATCTTCAGTTTTTGTCGTTTTCACGTTGAAAATGTATGAAGTTAAAATTTGGGATTTATAATTTTCATATACTTCAAAAATATTTTTCTTTAACTCAGTTTATTAGTTGGAAACACATTTTCAAAATACTCATTTTTCATTCCGCTCTTTGTTATAAATTCCTTGGACATATTTCATCTTATTGTAATGTATGAAAAGCATTTTTGAAGTAACGAAAAAATAAAATTTGTATGATACGTGGGACGAACAATTTGATTGTATGATGAGCTACATCATCTTTTACTCTTCATAAGTCTTTTTGTGTTTGGTATGGAGGAATGTTTTCAATTTAATGTTTAGGTGGTGGAAATATTTGAAGAATATTTTCCTGTAAAATAAAAAAAAAAAGACTTTTCTATTAAAAATAGGGAAAACAAATTATGCAAGTGACATTTCAAAAACCTAATTATTTCTCCCTACCCCCAATCCTCCAAATGTCGCGCCTTGACCATCCCACCACCTCGAACCCTCACTTCTCATATCATTCCGCCTCTATGGTATTATGCTAGACAACATGTCAATGCTCTTGAAATAGTGTTTTTCTTGCTTGCTAATCAAATACTTGAAAATAAGTACGAAACTTGTTTTCCTAGAAAATATTTCCTTGGAAAATAAGTTGGTTTCTAATTTATTTTCTCATATTTGGTTGGTGAGTGAAAAATATTTTTCAAGAAAATATTTTCTAGTATTTGGTTGGTAAATGAAAAATATTTTCAAAAATATATCTTTTATTTTTAGCTAAAAAGTAGAAAATACTTCTTAGAAAATCGTTTTGACTCAAAAATCAACTCCGATATAATCGATCTGTGGTTTGAATTGATTCGGCACCTAAATAGAGACACAATCTCAATGATCGATTTGATATTCGGCCAGACATCTGACCAGAGATTTGACCCTGACTACTGACTTGGGATATGACATTCGAATTAGTATGTCATCTCAACCTAATAATTGAATCAAGACACCACCTCAATGACTAATTCAGGATTTGATCCTAAGACCTGACCTAGGATCTAATCCTGACATCTGATCAAAGACTTGATCCTGACTCTGGACATGAGACTCAACCCCCAAATCAAGAGCTAACTTTAGAGAGCCAGGATTTGACCCCGATACTCGACCTCAATCGCGACCCAAATCATGACTTTCAAATCGAGACCCAACCATAACTTTTGAGTTGGGACCCAACTTTAGAATTGAGACCCAAAACCTAATCCAAAATTCAATTTTTGAATTAGGACTCGACACTTGAGCTAGGACTAAACTCCCACTTCTCGATACAAGACTTGACTCTCAATCTAGGACTCGACTTAAAAAGTAAAATCCAACCCTATTTTCGACCTAAAACCTGACTTCTAAACTTAGACCTAATCTCAACAGCCACATCTAAACCAAGATCCAACACCGACACCTAATGTGGGAACCAACCTCAATATCTGATGAGGGATCCCAACTTGACACTCAACCTCAACTTTTGATCCAAGATCCAACTTTTAGATTAGAACCCAATGTTGACTCTTGAATTGGGACCTGACTTCGATACCTAACTTTCATATTGGTGTTGACACCCAATTTTGATCAACTTTTGACTTTTTCGGATTGCCAGTTGATTAAGTGTGTATTTTTGAAGCTATGTTAAAATAAATGAGTTTATTTTCAATTTTGTCCAAACAATTATATACTTTTATCTGTTGTTATGTTTTAAAAGTTATTATTTATTTATTTATTTATTATTATTATTATTATTATTATTATTATTATTACTATTACTATTATTTGAATAATAATATTTGTTATTGATATTACTTACTTTCATTATTTTACTAGTATTATTTTTAGTATCATGTTTAAATATAATGTCTACCAATTTATTTTATTAATTGCAATATATATATATGTATATATATATATATATATATATATATATATATAAAATAATATTTTTATACAATGATTATATATTACATG
>JAPFFP010000094.1:8023039-8042826 GCA_026153255.1 Solanum medicagineum | reverse complement strand
TAGATACCTATTTTCTAGGAATGAGTTGGAGTAATTATAGGACTAATTCCTTCCGCTGCCCATAGAGAAAGCAATGACTAGTTCGCTCTAGGACCTTGCCGCACAATAGTAAAACGAAATAATTCAAGTCCCTAAAGATATTCAAGGTCAATAGAGTAATTAAGTAGAAACAAAAAGCAGCAATGTGCTGCATCACCACATTTGCCCAAAAACACAACACCAACTATGTGGAACCAGTAGACCAACTTTCAAATCCTAAAAAGATGGGATGTGCACTGAATTACCAACTATTCAACTAAAAAAATGAGTGAGCAACTCATAAATATAAAAATGTTACATTTATGGCATAGGCCCAAGACATCCACTGCATGTAATTTGGATCGGCATTCACTTGGCTAGACAGCTGACAGAAATATGGTTTTGGCTAAATGCTTATCAGTGTCCTAAGAGATTAATCCCCAACTCCGTGCTCAATTTTGGATTTGTTAAACCTCCTAAAGATTAGATTTCATTGTCCCATCTGTTAAGTGCTTTAGTGGAGTTCTTCAACACATATCAAAGCTAAATGAGTAAGATCTCAAATCAACATAAAATTTAGAGTGACTAAAATTTTATATTTCAAATCCAATCAAATGAATTTTGTGCAAAAAAGAGAAGCCAAGACCACGACAACATACCATGTTCAAAACATTATTAGAAAAAGAATGTGGAATGTTGAGAAAAATAATAATCACGCGTAGAATATTCTCGCGAAGTAGCGATTGCAAAAGAATCACGGCACCAAATATTATGATGGTGTGTGTTACACATGAGAATATGTTCTCTATTTTTAGGAAACATTTTACACCAATTGATGTCACTAATGATATCAATGAAGTACAAAAAATTAAACTTATACCTAACTTATTAGACTTTCCCTTACCTAATAATTTTGACAATTCAAATTGTAGGTGAACTAACTTAACCTACTTTTGACCTTGAAAATTTTTTGGTAAGCTAAATTATACTACTTTGACATTGCTACAAATTTGTAGCAATTGATGACTTTTGTTTCCCCAAATCTCTCCCTTAATTTTGATTTTTCTTCTTTACTTCAAGGCTCTGATCTCAATCTCTGAATATTTTCAAACATGAGAGGCTTTGTGAAGATATCCGCAACTTGATCGTGAGATTTCACATACTTGAGCTCTACCTCTTTCTTTGCAATGCATTCTTGGATAAAATGATTTCTTGTGTCTATATGCTTGCTTTTATCATGATACACTAGATTCTTGGCAAGTGCTTGTGCAGATTTGTTGTCAATACAAATCATTCTGGCCTCAATTTCTGGCAAATTGAGTTCCTTCAACAATCTCCTCAACCAAATAGCATGACACGTACATGATGCTGCTGCCACATATTCAGCTTGAGAGTGATAATGTACTGTTTCTTTGAACTCCATGAAATAGCACAGTCACCCAAGAAAAATACAAAACCAGATGTACTTTTTCTATCCTCAATATCTCCCGCATAATCACTATCACAATATCCCACATGGTTAAAATCATAAGAAGAAGAATAAAATAGTCCAAGGTCGATCGTACCTTTTAGGTAACGAAGAATTCTTCTAGCAACCTTCGAGTAAGTAGAGCTAGGAGCTCCCATGAAGCGACTTACTACTCCAAGTGCAAAGAGTATATCTGGTTTAGTACATGTCAAGTACCTTAGACTTCTAACGAGGCTTTTGAACAAAGTGGAATCAACCTTTTCTCCATCGTCAAACTTTGACAGTTTTGTCCCACTTTCCATCGGGGTGTATACAGAGTTACAATCGAACATGTTGAACTTCTTCAAAATCTTTTTTGTATAGCTTTCTTGAGATATGAAGACACCTTCCTCCATTTGCTTCACTTCTAGACCAATGTAATATGACATGAGCCCTATGTCTGTCATTTCAGACTCAAGGGACTAGCTTTATTTCATGAAAGCTTCAAATAAAACTGGATTATTACCCATCAGAATAAGATAATAAACATAAAGACAAACAACCAGAATATCCCTATTGCATGGACTTTAATGTAAAGAGCATATTCATCAAGACAACAAGTAAATCCATTGTCTTGAAAGTACTAATTAATGCGACTATTCCACGCTCGTGGAGCTTGCTTCAATCTAATAAGTCTTTCTTCAATCTCAACACCTTTTCTTCATGATTTTTGACCAGAAAGCCTAATGGTTGCTCAATGTAGACTTCTTTTTCAAGATATTCATTCAAGAACGCCAATTTGACATCTCGTTGATAGATTTTCCACTTCATTTGAACTGCTAAAAAGATCAATAGATGAATTGTCTCCATGCTAGCAACGGCTGAATAGACTTCCTCATAGTCAATACCATGTTTTTCTTGTAGCATTTTGGCACAAGTCTTTCCTTGTATCTCTCCACCTCTCTATGAGCATTTTTCTTCACTTTGTATACCCTTTGACTCCAATTGCTCGATGATTCTTGGGAAGAGTTGTTAACTCCCAAGTGTTGTTCTTTTCTATTGATTGGATTTCCTCTTCCATGGCATGTCTCCACCTTTTATCTGTAACAGATTCATCAAAATTCAATGCTTCACTATCAGCAAAGAGACAACACAAAAAATCAAAATTCGTAAATTCATCTGTGTTATCAGAGTTCTTGGATGCTCTTCATCCTATTAAGGCCTTTCACTTGAACTATGTTGAGTGGATGGAGATGCATAATTGTTTGTGAAGGAGGAGGGATTGCATCTTGTGTGGGTGTCATGATCTCCTGTTCTTTTTCATCTCCAAAGTATGGAAGAAAATCATATGTTCTTTATTCCTGAGCCTCCCAATTCCACGCTGCTGCTTTATCAAATTCAACATCACGACTCACCACCACCTTGTTATTGTTTGGATTGTATAGCTTATAGCCTTTTGAACTAGAATCATAGCCAACAAACACATACTTGACACTTCGATCATCAAGTTTAGCTCTCCCTTGACGTGGAAGAGCATAGGCTATGCTTCCAAAGATTCTCAAGTGCTTGACACTTGGCTTTCTTCCACTCCATGCTTCCTGATGCATTTGGTCTCTCACATTTCTTGTTGGAGATCTATTGCTCAAATAAGCTACATAAGAAATAGCCTTGACCCAAAATTCTTTTGGCATACTTTTAGCTTTCAACATACATCTAGCTATATTAAGAATTGTTCTATTTTTTCTTTCTGCGACTCTATTGTATTGGGGTGAGTAAGGGACCGTTAGAGGGTGACTAATTCCATGAGATTGGTAAAAGTCGTTAAATTCTTTTGAAGTGAATCTGGCTCCTCTATCAAACCATAGTTCTTCAATTTCACAACCACTTTCTTTTTCTACAAGTGCTTTAAAATTTTTAAAAGCAGCAAAAGTTTCAGATTTTTGCTTCAAGAAGTATATCCAAATCTTTCTACTGAAAGCATCAATAAAGAGCAAGACGTATTTACTTTTACCAAAAGAAGGTGGATCAATTGGTCCACATACATCCGTGTCAACAAGTTGGAGTGGCTTAGTTGTTATTGATGTGGTCTCTTCGGAAAACTCCTCCTTGCATGTTTTCCAAAAAGACAAGCTTCACACAATTGATTGGGATGGTTAATTGACGGAAGTCCATTAACCATATTTTTGTCTCCCATTAATTAGAGTGCTTCAAAATTCAAGTGTCCAAATCGCATGTGCCAACATCATGAGTCATCAAGCACATTAGCTTTCAAACACTTTGTGTCAATGATCTTAAGATTTAAAGGGGACAACCTATTCTTTGCCATATGCAATTTTGCAATTTATTTGTTACTTAAATCTCTGAGACAAAGATGCATACTTTTCATATGAATATGATATTCTTTTTCAAGAACTTTACCCAAACTCAAGATATTACTTTTCAATTTTGGCACATAATAAACATCATTAATCAATTTATGACCACCATCTAGGAAGATATTAGAATCGTACCTATCCCTTTAATATGGATCTTTGTGGTATCTCCAAAAGACACACCACCTTTCACCCCTTCTTTATCTCCACAAACATGTCTTTGTGTCCACACATATGATTTCTTACTCTATTGTCAAGATACCATGAACTGCAATCATATATATCTTCTTCTTTGAGTGCCATTAGCAATGTTGGTTTAACTTTGTCTTTGTTGTTGTCTACAATGTTAGCTTTCTCTTGAATATTACTACGGCATTCCCGAGAATAATGTCCCAATGTCTGACAGTTATAGAACTCAATTTTAGATTTGTCATACCTCATTTCATTGGTACGTTGATAAGCTCCATGCCCTGTACCTCCTATTTGTCCATGGCCACAGCCTCTAAATGATTGATGGCTCTTATCCTCATTGTTATATTTGTTAATATAACGTATTCCTCTTCCACGACCACCACGGCCTCGCCTTTGTCCATTTCTTCTAGAACTTTCACCTTTAAAATTTTTGAAGGATGCTTGAGTCTTAAGAAGTTTTTCTAGTGGTTCTTCTTTTTTCCTTTTCATTTTTTCTTCATGGGCTTGTAAAGAACCTTCCAATTGTTCTACTGTCATAGAATCTAAATCTTTATATTCCTTAATAGCAGCACCACACAATCACATTTTGGTGTTAAAGGGCGAAGTATCTTTTCTACCACACGCACATCATCTACTTCCTCCCCGTACCTTCTTAGTTATACCATCACTCTTGAAAAAAAATCTGAAATGGATTTGGATTCTTTCATTTTTAAGATTTCAAAATCAGCCCTTAGAGTTTGAAGTTTTATTTACTTTATTTATCAACTCCATGGAGAGAATTTTGTAAAATTTCCAAGCTTCTTTTGAGGTGGTTGCATCAGCCACCTTCTCAAACATGCCACCAAACACTGATGGATGAGGGTGAGGGCTTGTTGATCTTTCTTCCAATATGTTTGCATCGCGCCTGTATCTTTTTCTATTTTTTTGCGAATTGTAGCTTCCTGTTGAAAACTAATAAAAAAAATTAAATATGAGTCCCACGTCCCAGGAGCATCACGCCCTTGACCCGGATCCTTACTGTTTGGGCAAAAATTTGAAAAAAATTTATTTTGACTCGATTTCTCTAAAATCAAGTCGAGATCATTTTTCCTCTTTATTTTTCGCGCTGATTGCAAATTTGATCTCGAATTTGCGAATGGAGCATGGGAAGATACGTTACGCGCATAGTTGCTTTCTAGGAATATTTTGGTAATTTCGTCGGGTGTCACAATATCTCCCCCTTGGGATCATTCGCCCTCGAACGAGAACGATATGCAAAAAATTGGCTCAAGACAACAAGATTACTAAGCTTAAACAAACATAAGTCTTAAAGATCAATCATGAAAATTTACTTTCAAGATCCTCATTTAGGACAACGAACAAGTGTGGATATTTGGCCTTCATATCTTCCCCTGCTTCCCATGTGGCTTCTTCAACGAATTGGTTTCTTCACAATACTTTTACCGAAGCAATCTCCTTGGTCCCTAATTTGTGAACTTGTCGGTCTAGTATTTGCACCGGGACTTCTTTATAAGATAAATTATCTTTAATCCCAACACCTTTAACGAAGACAACTAGAGAGGGGTCTCCAAAGTATTTCTTGAGAATGGAGATATGGAATACCAGATGTACGACACTCAACTCTGCTGGTAATTCTAACTCATAAGCAACACTACCAACCCTTTTCAGAATTTGATAAGGACCAATATATCGTGGACTGAGCTTCCCTTTTTTCCGAATCTCACAACTCCTTTCATCGGTGATACCTTCAGGTACACCCAATCACCTACCTCAAATTCTAAATCTTTCCTCCTAACATCAGTGTAAGATTTTTGTCGACTCTGGGCTGTCTTTAGCCTTTCTTGGATAACTTTCACTTTCTCCATAGCGTGGTGGACTAGATCAGGTCCTATCAATCCTGCCTCACTAACATCAAACCACCCAATGGGTGATCTACACCTTCTCCTATAAAGGGCCTCATACGGTGCCATCTGTATGTTGGCCTAGAAACTATTATTATAAGAAAATTCAATAAAGGGTAAGTGATCATCCCAATTACCTTTAAAGTCAATCACGCACACCCTCAACATATCCTCAAGGGTTTGTATAGTTCGCTACGCTTGCCCATCTATCTGTGGATGGAAAGCTGTACTAAGATTCACCTTTGCACTAAGCCCTTTCTGCAAGGACTTCCAAAACTATCCTGTGAACTAAGCTCCTCTATCTGAAATAATGGATATAGGGACCTCGTGTAGCCTAATAGTCTCTTTATGATAAAGTCTGGCATAGTCCTCACCTGTATCAGTCGTTTTAACAAGTAAAAAGTGAGCTGACTTGGTCATTCTGCCTACTATAACCCATATTAAATAATGTTGTGTACGGGATCGAGGTAAGCCTATTACAAAGTCCATGTTGATCATCTCCCACTTCCATTTTGGAATTTCAATGTTCTGGGCCACACCACAGGGCCTTTGGTGCTACCTTAACTTGCTGGCAACTCGGGCATCAAGACACGAACTCTGCAATGTCCCTCTTCATGCCACCCTACCAATAGACTTCTCGCAAATCTCTATACATCTTTGTTGCACTAGGGCAAATAGAGTATCTAGTATTATGAGCCTTAGCTAGGACCCCATCTCCCCCTTTTCAAAACACTAATACTTTCTGTTTCTGAAAATCTTCCTTCAACTAAAGGAGGATAGGATCCTGTCTTGCTTTTCTTTGACCTCCACTACCAATAATGATTCTACCCCATTTCTAATAATATCACCACCTTCGTTGGAATCTTCAATCTGCACCCCCAAATAGGCTATTCTGTGTACCTCTTTAGCCAATTGTTTCTTTTCGTCCTCAATGTGAGCAGTGCTCCCCATGGTCAACCAATTGGCGATGACTACTTACTCTGCGGAAGACTCAAATAATCATAGAAAGGCTTCAAACTAATAGACTAAGATTATCAAACTGTCTGAATAAACTGAAATGAGAAATATCTCAACAACAACTGAAATAAACGAGAACTGAAGTACTTAACACATAGTCTATGGAACCTCTAACTAGAATAATCTGAACGACTACCAGGGTAGGCCCCGAAGTAACCACAACTGAATAAAATACTGAAAGAGAAAAAAACATAGATAAGTCCAAGCCTCAGACTGAGAAGAGGCCTTACCAATAGCTAGGTAGGTGTCTGATCCTCAACAAAGAGATTGCTGATAGATTCTGTCACCTGCGTCGGCATCATAAAATGATATAGGTCCTAAGGACGTCAATATGTGGAATATATGGTATGTAAAGTGACCAAAACAGGAACTCAGGGTAAGGCAATATTTGCAAAGTAAGTAAATCATATTTCAGAATAAATAACATAAGTAATAAATACCATGTATGCTGAAAATAAACATGCTGAAAATTTATATGTAAAACTTAACTTGCTTTAACTTGGGGAGTTCTCTAATCGACAACCACCACTATGAGCTTTGTGGTGATACAACTTCTTACCACGCTGCCAGAGCCGTCCCGTACTTTGCCGGGGTAGGGGATAAAAAACTAGGGGAGTGGATCTATCCCAAAACTAGGCCATCTTAGTGGCAAGTGAGGAGTTGTACCTTAGTACAATCCTATCCTATGCTGGCCATGTAGTTTATGAGTTCAAGTTATTAATTCTACTCTCACTCATATCGGTGCTCAATACTACTTCTAAAATAACTTTACATTGCTCATAACTTAAAAGTAGTAATTCCCAAAATATCTCTTTGATCTTTTGGGACTTAGCCTAACTTAGCTTTTCTTAAACTTTTCTCGATTTGACACTATTCTTGTACTGAAAATGATATCATTACGAGTATCTCAAAAGCATAACTGGATCACTCAGCTATAGTGCAAACACAAGGTTTTGAAAATACTTCTTAGACTTAATTTAGCTATAAACTTTATGATTGTTCATAAAATACATAAAGAGTTCTCATAGTTCAACCATAGCTATAAATCTTTGTATCAATATGTTAAATTAATAGTAAGGTCAACAAGAATAATAATACTTATCAAGAATTTATACATGAATAGTACTTTAATAAACTTTGCAAGAAATAAAAGGAACTTTAATCTCAACTTGTAATTGAAATCTTGGGTGAAAACTAGGGTTTAAGTTTCTAAAACCTTAATAAAATAACTTTTGGAGAGCCTTACATACTTGAGGAACTATTCTTGGAAGGATTTGGGGAGGATTCTTGAAAGCCCTACTAGTTTTCTTGATTCTACGCTCCGAGTCTCTTGGAAGGTTTTTGAAATATAAGCATGAATTCATACATTTTAGGGACTAAATTTGGGTGAAAACTAACTAACTTAGGCTTAAGGAGGGTGGAAAAAGTCGGAACTACCCTTCCTTAAGTGAAAGAAAGAAAAACAATTAGAAAAATGCAACATGTCCGCGTCGCGCCCGTAGATTTTTCTATTTTTTCGCGAATTCCAGCTTCCCGTTGAAAACTAATTAAAAAATTAACTATGAGTCCCGCGTCACCAACTTCAAACCACCCAATGGGTGATCTACACCTTTTCCCATAAAGGGCCTCATATGACCATCTGTATGCAGGCCTGGAAACTATTATTATAAAGAAAACTCAATGAAGGGTAAGTAATCATCTCAATTACCATTAAAGTCTATCACGCACGCCCTAAACATATCCTCAAGGGTCTGTATGGTTTGCTCCGCTTGCCCGTCTGTCTGTGGATGGAAAGTTGTACTAAGATTCACCTTTGTACCAAGCCCTTTCTGAAAGGACTTCCAAAATTGTTCTGTGATCTGAGCTCCTCTGTCTGAAATGATGGATATAGGGACCTCGTGCAGTCTAACAATCTCTTTAAGTTAAAGTCGAGCATAGTCCTCTCCTGTATCAGTCGTCTTGACAGGTAAAAAGTGAGCTGACTTGGTCATTTTGTCTACTATAACCCATATTGAATCATGCTATCTACAGGATCGAGGTAAGCCTGTTATGAAGTGCATGTTAATCATCTCCCACTTCCATTCTAGAATTTCAATGTTCTGGGCCACAACACAAGGCCTTTGGTGCTTTACCTTAACTTGTTGGCAATTCGGGCATCTAGACACGAACTCTGCGATGTCCCTCTTCATGCCACCCCACCAATAGACATTTTGCAAATCTCTATACATCTTTGTTGCACTAGGGTGAATAGAGTATCTAGTATTGTAAGCCTTAGCTAGGATCCTATCTCTATGGCCATCAACACTTGACACACACAATCTGCCTTGGTATCTCAGGACCCATCTCCCCCTTTTCAAAACACTAATACTTTATGTTTCTGAACATCTTCCTTCAACTGAAGGAGGATAAGATCCCTATCTTGCTTTTCTTTCACCTCCACCACCAATGATTATTCTACCCCATTTCTAATAACAACACCACCTTCGTCGGAATCTTCAATCTGCACCCCTAAACGGGCTAGTCTGTGCACCTCTTTAGCCAATTGTTTCTTTTCGTCCTCAATGTGAGTAGTGCTCCCCATGGTCAACCTGCTAAGAGCATCCGCAACTACATTAGCTTTACCTGGATGATAGAGGATGCTTATGTCATAGTCTTTCAACACCTCCAACCATCTCCTTTGTCTCAAATTCAACTCCTTTTGGTTGAATACATACTGCAACCTCTTGTGGTCTGTAAATACATCCATGTGCCTACCATAATGATAGTGTCTCCAGATCTTTAGAGCAAATACCACCGCAGCAAGCTCAAGATCATGATTTGGGTAATTCTTCTCATGAGGCTTAAGCTGTCTGGAGGCATATGCTATCACCTTGTCTCTTAGCATTAATACACATCTCAACCCAACTCTGGAAGCATCACAATATACCACAAAGCCATCAGTCCCTTAGGGTAGGGATAAGACAGGGGCAGTGGTCAGCCTGATTTTCAACTCTTGGAAACTCTTCTGAGTGAGCTTAGTCAAAGGAGCTTAGATAGAAGAAAACCCCTCTACGAACCGTCTGTAGTAACCTACCAAACCCAGGAAGCTCCTTATATCTGTTGGAGTTGTGGGCCTTGGCCAATTCTTTACTGCCTCAATTTTTCGAGAATCAACTTGAATACCTTCACCAGACACAATATGCCCTAAAAACGCCACAAATGCCAACCAGAACTCACATTTGAAAAATTTGGCATATAGCTGCTGATCCTTAAGGGTCTGAAGGATAATTCTAAGATGGTCAACATGTCCCTCCTTGTTACGAGAGTAGATCAAGATGTCATCTATGAACACAATGAAAAACATGTCTAGGTACGGCCTCAACACCCTGCTCATAAGGTCCATGAAAGTTGTTGGTGCATTTGTCAGTCCAAAAGAAATGATCAAGAACTCATAATGACCATAGTGGGTTTTGAAAGTTGTCTTCGGAATTTCTGTTTCTCCAACTTTAACCTGATGGTACCCAAAGCTCATATCTATTTTGAAGAAACAAGTAGCACCTTGAAGTTAGTCGAATAGGTCATCAATTCTGGGAAGAGGATACTTATTCTTTATGGTGACCTTATTCAATTCATGGTAATCTATACACATCCGAAGAGAACTGTCCTTTTTATGCATGAAGAGCACTGGAGCACCCCAAGGTGGGACGCTTGGTCTAATGAAACCCTTATCTAAGAGATCTTTCAGCTGCAACTTTAACTCTTTTAGCTCCGAAGGAGCCATACGATATGGAGGAATGGATATGAGTTGAGTATCTGGGAGAGTACCTATCCCAAGGTCTACCTCCCTATCAGGAGGGACTCCGGAAAGATCCTCAGGAAAGACTTTTGGGAACTCATTCACAACGCGGACCCTTACTGTCTGGGCAAAATTTTGAAAAATTTTTATTTTGACTCAGTTACTCTAAAATCGAGTCGAGACCATTTTCTCACTTATTTTTTTGCGCTGATCGCAAATTCGGTCTCGGATTTGCGAACGGAGCATGGGAAGACGCGTTACGGACATGGTTCCTTTCTAGGGGTATTTTAGTAATTTCATCGGGTGTCACACTGATTTTATTTCAATGGATGAAGTTTTTGTAGTTTCCAACTTCTTCTCTTTCTTTTTTTTAAAATTAAAATAATAGAATTATAAATATATGTTATTTAATGTTATTCATAACGTAGAAAAGACTTCTAAGCCTACAAGTAGATTTTTAGACCTACAAAATTTATGTTCTCACGGTGTAACCATAAGAGTCAAATTGATCGATCTCCACACTCCATTCCTTCCACCCCACCCCTTTCGTTGTATATATCATATACGTACGATTAGGGTTAATATATACATCTTGTTATGGTTAATATCAAAATTTTCCTAAATTATATATATGTTGGTGATAACTTTGTTTATTTATTTATTTATTATGTATATAGAGGGATGTTAGGAAGTTGGAAGTAAGTGGTGTTGATTTAAGAATTGAATTGTAAGGGACACTAAATGAAATACAACTCTAACTGAGTTTGTGAATTAGATAATAACAGTCATGTGCTTCCTCTTATATTCGAGATTACTTTTGATCGAGTTAAATTTATTTATTTATTACAATAGGAGGATGTTCGAAGAGTGATATATTAATATATTAATTAGTGCATGGTTGACGTCAATTTGTGGTATTCTACCTAATATATTTGTACCTTTCTACAATCAAATATCAATAATTATAAATACATTATAACTAAATTCATCATATTTATGCATTTAAAAGAGATTGAAATTAATTATTGCATCAATATAATAACATTTATTGTGGTATAATTGTGGTTAAGATCCGATCAGGAGAAATTTTTTCAACAAAAATAGACTTGATAAAAAATAAATGAACTTAAAATAATCGGAAAAAAAAGGTTTTAAAAAAAGCCGAAAAAATAAGCACAAAACGTTCAAAGAAAAATAGTCAAAAGATTAGGAAAATATTTTCTACAAACGTTTGAATCATTAAATTTATTAGACACTTCTAAATCAATAACTTTACCTTCCATTAAAAAAAAATCAGTCAAAAGAAATCCAAAAATAGACAAAAATTTATAATAGCACACTAATTTTTATTTTAATAGAATCCTAAACTTTTGTCCAGAATTATAGACAAAATTTTTTATTAACACACTATTTTTTCCTTTAAATAGAATCCTAAAATTTTATGATGAATGTGTCTGATGTTTTTCTTATTGTAGTTACTACTAACGATTTGACGTGATGCACACATGCAACGCACATAAGCTAAACTAGTTAGAAATAAATGTGCAATGCTAAAGACTAATACTAGAATACATTTGGCATATATAACATTCTCAGAACTTTTACATGAATTATTTAGCAAACACAAGCTAAATAAAGCACAAAAACAGCGAGTACAAAAGAGAAATTCCCCTATCTTCCACCCTATGTGCGAATGCTGAGTAATCTCTCTTGCATTCGACATATTTCAGGTATGGCACTTTGTCTCTTCAGCGTTCAAGGCCCTCTAGAAACGCAAAATGTTTTTGACTGACGAGAGAAATGCCAACCATCTATATTCCTATCCACAATTATATCCGCAACTAGTCTTTGATCTATTGCATTCCCTATGCCAACTTAGCTCCCTTCATTTCGAACAAGTGGCCCGCCAGTTAAGACCAAACTCAAACATTCAGGCGCTCCAACATAATAGTTTATCTACCTGATAAACAATCGACCCAAGGAGCCTGCATTTATGCATATAAAGTCCATCCAATGAATCTACCACTCTACTTCCATGAGGTAGGGGTAAGATGTGCGTCACACTCTACCCTCCCAGACCTCACTTATGAAATTATATTGAACATGTTGTTGTAAGTCCTGCCAATGAAATGAAGTGAAAAACATATTTTACTACTCACTGGCAAGAAAAACCACGGTAGGTAAGAAACAACGGAAGTTTACAATGAATTATCAGTACTATTTATGGAGCCATACATTAATTACTCAAAACAAGAGTGAAGTAGTTCACAAACTAAAGAATGCAACAACACAAAGTCAATGACACTGCATGATCTCACACCAGACACTATAGCCATCGAGTAGTGGTGACAGTGGACAACCTTCCTCTGAGCATTACATGAATACATCAAAAGGTCTGGTTCAGCTTAAGAAAGGAAACTGAACAGAAAACAGAAAGAACTCATGATCTGTTAACCTAGACGCAAGCCTAATGGGACAAATAACTAATCAAAAAAATTTAAGAATAATGAAGTTCCAGGTGTTAAACAAGTGTCAGTCTATGGACAGTTAAATAAATAGGGTTGGGAGGGTAATGGCAAATTGGCAACTCAATTAGAATGTACTGCTGCTTTCACTGGCAGAAATGGAGGGGGCTTCACTCTTGACAAGGTGAGAACCCCTGCTACTGATATCAAGACCCTGAAAACGACCGAGGGGATCTTGTTGCATTGCGTCTTCTAGAGCCTGTGCATGACCAGCAAGTAGAGGGTGACGCGGATTAGACATGGTGCCCTGGAGTTGGTGAAACTGTGGCCTCTGTATGTTCTGTGATTCGTTTGGCCCTGGCTGCGGCTGATGAGGAGAGAATGCTGGTCGGTTATACTGAATTTGCTGCATTCCTGAATTATATGCATCTGAGGAAGCTGATATCTGCCCGGTAGCTATTTTAAGTCTTTCAACTTCCTGTTTCAATGCTTCGTTCAGAGCTGTAAATTTGGAATAACATGAGAAAGATTTTCAACGTCAGTAGTTGCCCCATCACGGATGAGATTTTTATTGTCTCAGTGTAGTGGGATAAGGTAAGCCGTCTTATTGATTAAAACGGTAATATTAGATTTTGTTTATGCAGTCCATCCTCCAGGCCAGGAGTTTATTAAGTAACTGACAATTTTGAGATGGAAGGGAAAATAACTATTTAAATCAAAGACTATATAGCAACAGTGCAGAGGAAAGCAATAGATGGGGAGCATACCATCACGTAATTGAGCTTGTTGTTCCATTGCTTGCAACCGGAGCTTAAGCTCTGTATTCTCATTAGTAAGCCCAGTTGTATCCCTCTACAGAAGGAAACAAAAATAGCCATGATATTAGATGATTGCAGGGAGAAATATATGAAATTATTTCAAAGGAAATCAATGCTGAGATATATAGGAAATTGACTTGATGAACACATAAAACTTCGTTGAAACTTTGACACCTGTGTTTTTTGGTTTTCCTTAGTATACCCTACTGAACTTCCCTGTGAGAATGGACTCCTCCAGGGCACATAACTACAAAAATTATTGTAGGATTCTGGCCATACATGGAAGGCTTATTTCAGAGGAAAACCTAAAAATTTTAGGAAGATATCTAGCTGAAAAAAGATCTTTTTTACCCAGATGATGGAAGTTATTTTAAGTTTTTTTCTGGATATGTTAAGACTTTCAGAAAAAGGAATTATGTTCTTGAATTGTGTCATCAAAGATTCTATTCTTTAAACAGATGTTGTTTTTGAGCTCATTCAATATATTGTTCTGGCCAACTACCTTTCTCCGAAGAAAAAAAAATTATTATTCTTGTATAGCTTACAGACCAAAAATAACCTAAGTTGTATGTTTCTGCAAGTATCTAGAGATTTTAGAACTTATAATGTAAGTCCTAAAAAGGAAGAAGTACCTGGAAAAGGGTCAGTTGTGTAGAAAGAGTGGTTGCCTCTGCTTGAAGGGTCTGAACTTTTCTCTCAAGTTCAGATATATAACGGGCCTTTCTCTCTTTAGAACGAGCAGCAGATTGCCGATTCGCCAAAATCCTGCATGAAATTCTCAAAAGTCAGACGAACAGCAGATCTGAAATTAAGAATTTTTTTCTCTGTTTCTTCCCTTATCAATGTGTAGACTCAGCAAACCTACTAAGTGATACTATACATTTCATCTTAATAGCAAAAATTGTTCATATAAGTTGATCATAAACTGATATAGCATAGGTATCTACATGTAACATTTTGACTAAAATTTTGTCTTTGGAAGAAGTGAGACTCTTGTGTGCACGTACTCGTTGCGTATTGCTGGAGACTCTTTTTGTGCTATAGGAGCATGAATTCCTCTACAGAGTATTTGTGCTTCTTAGATAAGACGCAATTTAGTATCCATAAAAGTACTTGCAATAAGATCTCGGAATTCCATAGCTTCGTTTCAGATAGTTTTCCAGCATATATTTCATCACTAGAAAGTATTACCAGTTCCACATATCCTAAACTATGTTCAGTAGAGATATCCGCTTTACAAATGTCTCCACTTAAGATCTATCCACTTTTACTAGTAAAAAGATAAATTTATGATATCGTGCAAGTCTTATGATTCTATACCTATATAATGGTAGTAAATCCAAGCGAAATTAGGCTCTGGAGAAGTCAGAATCTGGCAATCCGCTAAGTATTTAGTTGAAGACCAATTAATATCCATGTTCCATTAAAGGCATTGAGTGGCCTTAACAAGTGGATGCTCATTCTAGGAAGCTACATCAAAATTTAGATATCACAAAATCAAACATTAGAACAAACTAGAGATGGAGTCTTCTTTAAAAGAAAGGTAGTTTGATACTTCCCATCTATATTTCTATCAGCTTCCTAAATCATAAAGCGAACAATTTATTCTGAAACTGGACACTGTGGATTGTTATGTATAACTAGAACCATAATTTTGGCTCATACATACTTTACTTTAAGGCTCAAGCATTAGGCTCTTTGATAGAATTTCAGGACTTTAAATCATGTGAAACTAGAGGGACAACCTAGCTTTTGGAGCAGAATGAGAATGGTAGTGATTGCGGAACTTTTTGGACGAGCAATCAAAATGTCACAGAAAAGCATCCCTGCTCATCAAGTGCTTAGCCTGATTTAAGCAAACAAAATCATCCAGTTGGACTTCTTTGCTCCAAGTTGGTCATTTTGGAAGAGGGAGAGGTGAATGTGAACGGACATGACATTATTTTATTTAAGCAAGTAGACTTTGCCTTATCATTCATACAGTAAACAGAAAAAGTTGTACTTTGACCAAAAATCAATTTTTTGCTCTATCGAATTTCGGAACAACAAAAAGAAGTTTACCAGACAAGTTGCAAGACCTTTCTAGACAATGTCGACTCTAAATGAACAGTGATAACTATTAGGAACTAATGATCTAGATTGAAAATTCAGGTTAGATTTGGTGGTGTTTAGAAAACTCACTAATCAGGATTTAATGAAAGCAACTGGGTGTATTTAATAACTGGTCTAATTAAGAAATATGCAGAACTGATTAAATGTAACAAAAACAGATCGACTGAAATACAATTGGATGTAAAGCACATCTTTTTGCAGCCAAGTTAGAGTACGAGACAAGAAACAAGCATCTCCAGGAATTTGCTGGATTAACCTTATCCAATCTGATTATTAAAGCTCCGAAATGAAGCCTTGATTGAAGATAAATCCAGAGCACAGAATGGTTGTTGGTGAGAAATGAAGAATTATCAATTTCAAATCCCAAAATTTCGTATCGTAATTGTTCTCCATGCAGTGCACATATGCAGTTCTCATGATAACTTGACTCATTGCAGAAAGGTTTGATCAATGTTCTAGTATAAGAACTTGTTGAAGCTTTAGATTATAAGCTTTGATTTAACTCATGTAGATGCTTTGCTGCCCTCTTTCTACTGTGTGTGTTTAGTAGCTGCTCTATTGAGTTCAACGGAATGGAGTTTTCAATAATACTCAATACTAAAAATGAGAAAAACAAAAACATGACAATCCTATTTTTATTAGAGCGAAAATACAAGTTGATTAGCTTAATAGAAACTATTTCATAAAGGACTTAACTGACAGGACGGATCCTCTACTGCATTAACACAGAGAATTCAGATCCATCAAAAGAAAGCAGGGGAGCATAAGTTAACCAAGAAGAACCGAATTAAAGATACAAAAGAAACTCGATCTTCTACTAAACTATAGATTTCCACATCTCATCACCAATTTCCTTCGCATTCAAGCTCATATACATTACAATTCAACATGAGAAATGCAGTGGTACCTTTTGGCACGTTTTGGATCAATGGTCCATAGCTCAGCCAACTTATCAGGAGACATAGCTTTCTTAGCTTCAATAGTGTCCGTGAGCAACAAGGTTGAGCTGCTATCGACAGAATTACTGTGCCTATGACGTGGTCTCATGACGCTCTTCTCTCCATCACTACTCTCCGTTGCCACTCTAGCAGCAGCATCGATATCAGTGGGGTTAGATCCACCGGCGAGCTTCTCAATATCCATGTAGGTAGAGAATAAATCCTCCTCCTCGTCGAAACTTCCGGAGGGAGCATCGAATACCAGATCTAGATCCTCCGGCAACCGGAAGTTCACCTCCGAGTGAGCTCGTCGGTGATGAGCTGGACGGAATGCAGCTGAAAATGACTTGGACGGATCTTGCATTTCCGATAACGTTAACAGCAATGGAGTTGAAGAAGAAGAAGAAGAAGAAGAAGAAGAAGAAGAAGAAGAAGAAGATTGATAGAGTTAAAGGTGTGAGTGAACTGTTAGAAGCGGTTTGTTTTTTTGACTTATTTTAACTGGAAGAAAGTTCTACGCTTGATTTGCGAAAGAAAGAAAAGGGGATGGGTGTCGTGGACGTTTGTGGGGTCCACTCTATGTAATGATTCCATCCAGCAAAAGGATAGGGAAAAAAAATCACACCCTATATCTATTTGAGTAATATTTCCTATTACAAGTTATAAATATATTTTTTTTAATAATTACTAAAATAATGATTTAATTATAAGTTTTTATATGTTAAAATTATTTTATATTTATTTATGATAGTAATCATCGCATTGCCTGCATTGTTTTCTTTTGTTTTGAGATAACTAATAATTGATATAATTACTCTATTTCACAAAAAAAAAAATAAAAATAGGATACATGTCTTTTGATATTTTCAAATGAAAATCTTAATTTTGTTTTTCAACCATATTTCATCCTGATTTTGTGTTTTTCATTTGATTTTCTTCAATTTCATGTCTCGAATTATATGGTATAATTTCTAATATATACAATAAATTAATTAATTTACAACAAATATAGCCTTCTTTTATTTATATAAAAAATAGCCCAAAATTATAAAAAATATACATGACTATATAATATAACTTGCCAAAAATTATAGAAAGTATATATTGACTATATAGTGTAGATTACTTGTACATGCGCTTGAGTATCCATTACAATACACTCGAAAACTAAATATAGTTGAACTATACATGAATTTACACTGACTATACATGCCTATATAGCGAATGACTACTTTTTTGATAAAAATTTTGGCAGAACGGCCATGCCCTGTAATTGTCTCTTTTGTGTATTTACCAAAAAATATCCATGACTCTAGACTTTGTTCTGAGGTAATGCACTCTCATGACTATTGCTTAAGTTTATTGATCTGAGATAACGCATACTCTTATGATGCATTGTACCTAGAGTGTGAAATGATGTACTTCCATACTCTATTCTTCAAATTATTCTTCAGATGTTATCCTTGAGAGGGTAGTAAGTTATGCGTATAAATACTTAGGGGTATTTGGTCCCTCCCCCCTTGAGAGAAAGTGACTGAAGGCTTCTGTAAACCATAAGTGATAGAATAATTCTAGAGTTAGAAAGAAATAAAAATCATGAAGAGAGTGGGAATAATAGATGATTGAAGCAGGTAGCTATGATCCATATGGTGATAAGCTAAGGAATTGGGTGATAAGTCAAATCCCTTTTGAGTTTTGGTTAAAGAGTAGTATCGCCCAACTTTCATGATCAAATGTACTGGAAGAGTTATTAGTCAGTATGAGATAGAGTGCACTCAAATAAGAAAGGCGTGGATGTTGATGTACCATTTTGTTAGTAACGATCAAGTATAGATGTTGAATAGAAGAGCAAAAGGCATAACGTGGTAAATCTAAACTAGGCTCATGATTTGGAAAGAAGTAATATGAGATTTATAAAGTTATGAGTTTAGCTAGGTAAGGAGGTACAATGGATGAGTAGATACTACTTAACTTATGAAAGGGAGCGGATGATAGACTATGATAGATCGTGAGATAAATCTTGATTTTTTATCATGAGATTTAGTGGTGTAATATTTCTTGACTTTATCTAATAGTTTAGAGTTAGTATAGTATGTAAGGAATGTGGATGTACATGTTTAGTATTAGACCCTAAGTTTGAAATTTAAGTAAGCATTATAACAAGGAGAATAACATGACGAAAGTGATACTATTGGGTGGAGATTTGCTCTAGTAGGCTTGACATAGCATAAGCAAGAAATTAAGATGTTGACTTGAAAGAAGTATGATGTTATAATTATGTGAATGTGACCCTTAGATGAAAATAGTGAGTTGGGATTGAGTCATTAGATAAGAACAAGGCCTAAGATGTATATTTAAGATAGTGTATAATTGTATGAGACTTTAAGTTTATCATTTATAATGGTACCTAAATAGCATATTTGAGATGTCAATGTGGAGTAGGCTAATGTAACTATTTATTATACCCTTAAGAGTTAGGTCAAAGGAGGTCAGTTATAGATAATGAGGAGCCTCCCATTCTAGTCCTAGTTTTCTTTAGTTAGATGTATGTGAACATAGCAGATGACCGTTAGTAGAATAAAATAGAAAAAGTTAGATCATAAGAGTCATAGAAAGTAGTTATGATACCAATAAGAGCAAAGTATAGACAGATGCTGTTAGAACCCGTAAGTCCTTAATCGGTTCTGCACGCACTTCTTTGCTTATGTGAATTTATAGGAGAGCTACCACAA
>JAPFFP010000094.1:7974449-8016354 GCA_026153255.1 Solanum medicagineum | reverse complement strand
AACCCAACGAGATTCTGGTATATATTAGGAGAACATGGTCAAGGATAGCATAGAGTGGCGGACTAGACTATTCAACGTTATTATGAATACTGCCAAGATGCCTGATGAATGGAGGAGCAGTACAATGATTCCATTATACAAGAACAAGGGTGATATTAAATACTGTAACAATTACAGGGGTATCAAGTTGTTAAGTCACACTATGAAGGTCTGGGAGAGAGTGGTGGAGATAAGGGTGAGAAAAGTAGTATCTATTTCAGAGAATCAGTGTAGATTCATACCAGGGCGGTCGACTACTGAAGCAGTTCATCTTGTTTGGAGATTAATGGAGAAATATAGGAAAAGAAAGAAGGACTTTTATATGGTGTTCATTGATCTCAAGAAGGTCTATGAAAAAGTTCTGAGGGATGTCCTATGGAGGTGTCTAGAGGTGAAAGGTGTCCGATAGCATATATTAGGATGATAAAGGACATGTACGATAGAGACAAGACTCAAGTAAGAACGGTGGGAGGAGACTCAGAGTATTTTCCTATTGAGATAGGACTTCATCAAAGATTTGTGTTGTGCCCTTTTCTATTTGTCTTGGTGATGGAGTGGCTGAAGTGGTCTATCCAGGAGGAGGTTCCATGGTGTATGCTATTTGCAGATGACATAGTATTGATTGATGAGTCCCGGACTAAAGTTAATTGTAGATTGGTGGTTTGGAGACACGCTTTGGAATCCAAAGGATTCAAACTGAGCAGGACCAAAGTAGAATACTTGGAGTACAAATTCAATGTTACGAGGGATGAAGCAGACATTGATGTGAGGCTTACCCCTCAACTTATCCCC
Source organism: Solanum medicagineum (assembly GCA_026153255.1). Lineage (NCBI taxonomy): Eukaryota > Viridiplantae > Streptophyta > Magnoliopsida > Solanales > Solanaceae > Solanum > Solanum medicagineum. The sequence continues at coordinate 8,015,523 of JAPFFP010000094.1, read as the reverse complement.
AAGAAAAAAAATTTAAGTACCATGGGTTCATTATCCAGAGTAGTGGCGATATCGATGATGATGCCACACATTGTATTGGGATAGCATGGACAAAATGGAGGCTTCCCTCTGGAGTATTGTGTGACAAGAAGATACCACCTAAACTCAAAGGTAGGTTTTACAGAATGGTGGTTAGATCGTCTTTACTATATGGGGTGAAGTGTTAGCCAATCAAAAATGTACATGCTCAGAAGATGCTGAGATAAGGATGTTGATATGGATGTGTGGTCATACCAGGAATGATAAGATTAGGAATGAGACCATTCGGGAGAAGCTAGAGGTGGCCCTTGTGGTTGATAAGATGAGAGAAGTGAGACTGTGATGGTTTGGACATGTGTAGAGAAGGAGTATCAATGCTCTGTTAGGAGGTATGAGAGGTTAGATTTGGGGTTACTTAGAGGAGTAGAGATAGACCAAAGAAGTACTGGGGGGGGGAGGAAGGTGATCGGATGAGATATGGTGAAACTTAATCTCACCGAGGGCATGATCTTTGATAGAAAGGAGTGGAGATCGTTAATTAGAGTAGCAGGCAAATAGGCTAGTAGAGTTAGGTGGATGTCTAGCCGTGGGGTATAGTAGGGTAGTAGGATTAGTCATGCTTTTATATCCTGTGTTATCATTATATGTCATATATATGTTGATTTTATCATATTTACACACTATCCTTGTTACTGTCATGCGATTTTCGTTGTTAGTCGTTCTTTCTGTTTCCTCTTCTTTTTTCATATTTATTTATTCTGCTTATGAGTTTTTGAGATGAAGGTTCCCAGGAAATAGCCTCTCTACCTTGTGAGGTAGTGGTAAGGTCTCCATATATTTTACCCTCCCCAGACCTCACTTGCGGGGATCCCACTGGGTATGTTTGTTGTTTGTAATATGGTTTTGCTATAGGATCCACATAGCTCATAACTTAGAGTCCTACCATGTTAAGTAGACTCCCATTTCTTCGATGTATGAGTAGACATTGGCATTTCATATTATAGCTCGCATGGTCTTGTCAATTATAGTTTTTTCCCACATATGTATGGTCTTTATGATGGTTAACTTAATTACTTTTATTCTGTACTTTTTACATGATGTTCCTATAATGTATTTATGCATTGATCTCATTTATGCCTACTTATACTTCTATTACTCCTTTATCATATATGTGTGTGTGTGTGTGTGCGCGCGCGCGCGTGTGTGTGTGTGTGTGAAATGGTTTCTTATGTGTTCTGGTTCAATTGCATTACATTGATCACATACTTAGGACATTCTACATACTAACGCATACTTTATGCCTACATTAAGTTATAATGTAGAAAAGGCCATTCTACTTCTCATTTTTATGACTAGACTTGAAAGCTTTATTTGAAGATATTGTAGTGAGTCTTTATGCTTCGAGATCAAGCCAAGTGATATTCTTATAATGCCCTAGAACTTAAGCTAAGACCTGAGCCTTTCCATGTATGTATATAGGCTTAGACTGATGACTTCTAATCTGGTAGGACCAATTATTAGGTATGCAAAGTGGATTACATCTTTTTTGAGGTCATAAGGTATCTCTTAGATTGAGACAAGTCCAAATGATTTCAATCGGCTAAGTTTCGGTATGAGTTCGAATAAGGGTCAACTTAAAATAGTCATATCTCTTAGCACATAATGAATATGGTAACCACTACCTACCAGATTATAGGTCTTTGAATTAGCTTTCCAGCATATCCAATTTTGCCTTATCCGAGTTCGGAGTAAAATGTTATGGCCATTTTAATGAAGCCTGTCAAAATAGTCAAATTCAGCAATTCGCGAATAATTTGGCAACGCGCCAATTTTGACTGTCGAATCATCCCAAAAATGATGAAATCATCTGAAAAGCTTTAGAAACTATACAAAAGGGCGACCCAAAGGTTTGAACCGCCAAATGCTTTAATAATGGGACCCTTGGACTGCCATTTTTGCCGTCAAGACTCATTAAAATATCATTTTTTTACTCTTAATAATATTTTTACATTCCCAAAAGGGTTTTTTGTGTGTGTGAACTCATTTAGCCTAAATACACTTTTCTAAGCCTATTTTCATGCTTAATAACCTTCACTTCACTCATTCCAAATTTTTCTCTCAAGAGAGAAGACCCAAAACCTCCATTGAACAACAAGTTTCAATTTCTTCCAAGCTTTTTACCAAGTCCATGATTCTCTTCAACTCTCTTCCCTATTTTGCTCTAAGGTATGTGGGTTTCTTCATCCATGGGTCAATCCACCCATGGAATCCAAAACCCTTTTCAACTCAATCTTTAATTTCAAGATTTATTTTATTATGAGTACTTTCTATCCTAATTATATGCATGACTCATGTTAGAATTATTATTTATTAATTCAAAATGCATGAAATGACTTTGTTGAACTAAAAGCCACTAACAACAGTAGGGGCCGTGAAACTTCTTACAGGCCGTGGTTGGAGTCATAGAATCCCTTCACACTTAATCACTTTTCCTTACTTACTTGGCCCTACCCACGAAAGGTCTACATAAGTTGTAACACATTCCATGGGTCGTCTGATAACTCGTATACTACCTTTATGAAAACACTAAATTTTCTTCATATCTAGGATCCCAATCACGAAACCATCTATGGGCCGTAAGATACTCTACGGGCCGTAAAATACTCTAGGTCACTTTTCAGGCTAATCTTTCTAAACTTAAGGCTCCTAAACTGGGGGTCGTTACAATTTCTATGGTATCCTATGATGCTTTTACTAAGTATATTCAAGTATTTAAGTGTTTGATGATGACGCCAAGGATGAGGTTTGTTAATGATGAAGTATGTGCTGTTTTACATGTTTAAATAAGTATGTTATCACAGTTTAAGTATGAATATATGATTTCTGATTATTCTAATTTAAAAGATTAGTCCACCTAGTTTCAAGTAAAACTTTGAATGATTTATGATGATGATTAAGGCATTAAATATGAGTTTTAAAGTTGTGATTTGTCAAAAATACAAGCATGTTACTATTGCCCTAAAAGATGTTTAAAAAAGGCCCCCAAGATGAAAGGAAAATTCTCACTTGGTGGTTGCTAAGTTCAAGCTACTCTTGTGATCGCTACTTATGATTCTAAGTATCATAATTTGACTAAGTTATGTTTTTAAGATTTCATGGGATGACTTAGCATCGAGTGAACTTGAGACTAGGATTTATTCCGTTAGTTGAAGCGTGACCCATTAAAGATAAATCTCACTGTTCCTAACTATGTGTCAACATAGGAGCCCTTGTAAGCTAGGCTAGTAGATCCATGTAGACCATTCATGTTATTTAAGATGCATGTGAAGTGATGTAGCTCCACTTCGCAAGTGGTCTCCCCATGCCAATATAGAGGGTTATATCAAATTCCATGTAGTAGCTCACATGGTCTTATATATCGGTTAAAGTCTTCTCCCACAAGTTTATGACTCTATAACATGATCCCTTATATGTGATATTTCATTCAGTGATTCTTTTTCATATTGAATGATATTCCTTGTGCATGCTTAAGCTCACACTTATGTACCTCTCATCTTATGTATACTTATATGTTATATTTATGAATGACGGCATTGCAATTTCATGTATTGCATTGAATCTAACATACTTAGTATATTCCAACATACTAACACATATCTTGCCTTCATGATTTAACCATGTAGGGGCAGGTGCTCCTCCACTGGCTCGTAGTTAGTTTTTGACATTCAAGACTAGTACTTTTGTTATGGTCAACTCTTAGTCGAGATTCTACCATTTTCTATCTAGCTTGTGTTTATTTTGAGACGATCTATATGTTTCCCTTTTGAGGCTTTTACTTTCTATGTTATTGAATATTGAAGTCCTTTCTATTTGATGGAAACATACTGTTATTGGTTTCGTCTGTCAATGTATTAGTTGGTACGCTTTATGGACATACATATGTTGTCTTATATGCTTTTTAATGTTGCTTCATTGTCATAAAAGGACCATAGACCCTTTTTCTATTTTATTCTGCAAATGCTTTAATTTAATGTCTATGAATACTTAAGATGCTTAAAATGGTTTGAGTGAGGTGTCTTCGAGTATCTCATTTGTCGTGTGACGACTAGGCCCTAGGTCGGATCGTTACACATGTTATATTGAGCCTATATTTTTTGAATATGATTATGCATCTTGTCTAACTATGAAATATGTTCTCAAGTTTAATTGCATCCTACATACTTATTACATTCCAAGTACTAGTGCATACTTTTTATCTACATAATCTAACCATGTAGGGACTGGAGCTCCTATTTATCCTCTTCCACGTGGATAATTGGCTAGTTTGAAGATTGCTATTGGTGATTCCTCCATTTCAGGGACAACAACCACTTTATTTCATGTTATGTTAAAGACTTATTTACTTTTGAAACCTTTACTTTTGAGGGTGAGCCCAGGAGATGTCTTAGGCCCCATTTCGCTCATGTTAGAGGTGTTGTTGGATAATGTATGTGATGAGCTTGACTCTTGTTATGCTCATGAAATTATGGAAGACTTCCTTTAGTACCTATCCCTTTATGTGTTGTTGAATATGATGGCATGTGGGAAGTTCCTAAGCCCCTATCATCCCCATAACGTCAGTCATACTTACTCTCCCCTTAGTCTTACTTTTTATGCGATCATGCAAATTCTTTTTCCCTATATTTTCCCATGACGTGAGTCCATATCCCTGCTTCCCTTAGAATTATTTTCTTGATGTTTATTTATGGTTCCGCAACCAAGAATGTGCTTACTCATGCTTAGAGGCTTGTTTGGGATTCCTTCGGGTTCCCCATTCGTCGTGTCATGTCTAGGCCCTAGGCTTGGGTCGTGACAGGGGTACCTTCGAGTTTCCCATTCTCCATGTTGCATCTAGACCCTAGGCTTGGGTCATGATAATTCAACCCTATGTTGCTTAGTTCTATTGGTATTTTGTGACTATGTCATTTTGTTATTTTTTAGGGTGAGCCAGGAACATGTTTATTGCCCCTACCTATGCTATGTTTAGAGGCATGTTGGATATTGTGTAAACAACCCATGATCTTTCTTACCGATGGATTAAACTTGTCCTTTCCATTATGATGTTGAGATGAGCCTCATTTCTCATTCCTATATAGCTTATGATGATGTTTTTATTTTCCTTTTGTATGCTTATTGTTAAGCTATGATGGTCTGATTTGGGTCCTTCAAGGCTATGATTGCCATGTTACATTTATGGCCTAGTTTGGTTCATGACAGTAGATCTATCCTAATCTTGGCCGTAGCACAAATAGATCATATTTAATTCTTTGTAGCTAGATCAACTTGCAGTTTTTGCCAGCTGCAATAGTCATAGGAAATACTACTTCCTTTATAAAATAATTTGTTAGTAAATACAGAAAAAATATTGATGCTATTACAATAGTCATTTCTTCATCAAATTCAAATAACGAATCTCACTTTAATGTCCTTATTAGATAAGACTAAGTCATATATGTTATATAAAAAGTTGATTTCATAGTATACTTGTATAATCCTCAAGCAATATAGCTCATATCGATACATACCTACTGCGAAGCAATTTTCTGTGACATTCTTATTTTTATCTCACATCATTTTAAAATTAATTTGCTCAATTTCTTAATTTAATATCATTCTTAGGAGAATCTTTTAATTAATGCACATTCGAGATTTATTTTTAATATCATTTGATCTACTTTGTTTCCTCCCAAGAAATTATAGATTTTTCATGTAAAAAAGAGACTAATTTCATGGAAAGTGATGTTTTAGTGGTGTTCTTAACCATGAAGTTTAATGCTTCAACATAATTCAGTATTGGTGTTGTGAGTGATAATTACAATATCATTGTGCCTGAACAAACTCTAATAAAGGTTGTTCAGTGAGAGTTCAGAATCTAGTTAAGCGACAAAGAGACAAGATTGGCATAAGTCAGCTACGTTTTTAGAATGTAATCAAAGTATGCTTAACAAAAAAAAATTTATTTCATTGTATCTAATTTTCAAACGGCAGATGTTAACTCGATTAACATTTATTTTTTTTATATAAAACAAAAGAAACCCTTCCACTTTACAAATTAAAAGAAAAACTTTCACTTTATAAAGTGAAATTTTCTTTCATTGTATAAGAAATTTTCTATTAAAAATCCTGCGCTGGTGGAGCCCTACCATGTATAAAAAATTTAATTCTATTATATAAAAAAGAATATTTTTTTCGTTTTACAATAAAATGTAATTGTTCTTGCATTATTTTGTAGTGTATGTTACTTGTTTTCCTATACAATTTTGACATTGATTTGATGTATTATAAAAGGAAACAAAATTAAAATTATTGCGTTGTCCATTTTTATTTTATGTATTCTTTACCCCTACACACCAACCTTCTCCGAAGTCTATTTCAAAATTTTCAAACATGACGGCTTCAACATCTTTTCAATCACAAATAATACCTTCTTAACAAAAATAAGAAATTTAAATTTATTAGAATGGTGAAATTATACGTGATGAAAACGTTGTTCATCATAATTGTCCTTCCAAATACAAAACTAAGTATTCACTTAATGTCTGATATCAAAAGTTCCTTTCATCAATTTATAAAATGATGGATATGAATAGTGTCGATTATAATTTTATTATTGTAAAAAAAATTGATTTTATTTTTATCACAAGGATAAGTAAATTTTGGAGAGTGAATTATCTACGATTACGAATTACTAAGCGATTTTTTGAGGGCTCCAAACGACTACAACGATCAAATCCAGTTAATTGTGCTTGAAATTTATGTTACGAAGGAGTCGGATTAGTCAGTGAAGTTATCTTTTACTTGATGATAGGGCCTCCATCAGTGCAAATTTTTTGGTAAAGTGAAATTTATGTCAAACTGAAAACATCTAACTAAGTTGTGGCTTATAAATTGGAAGATAAGGTGTTAGCTTACTGACTTGACATGATCCTCCTTTGCTCTATCTAAGTTGGCATGTGCTCCTTCGACGCTTTGAGAACATATTTGGATATGCACACTACTCATATCAGTACTAAAAGCCCCAGAACAGGGCTAGAAGACTATAAGTCTGACCTTCTATATGTGAGCCGAATGGTGTAGGTGCACAAGAGTACTTTGCGCCCAAACCATCGTCTTTTTAAAGGTACTATAGACCGAGGTGTGTTGCTTCATCTAGGGGAAAGAATCATAAATATGCCAATCATTAGAAGGAAGAACCGTCATAAAAAGATTCCTTGTATATCATCTATAACAAAACTATGAGCGGAAGCTAGCTATCTGAATTGTATTGAAAAAGTTTCTTGAGACACAGCAGGGAAAAATAACAACATTAAGGAACGAGGTCCAATAATAAAGAAGGGGTACAATAAAAAATTTCATTAAACCTATCTTAAATGCATTCTAAAAATGTGTCTGTCTTGTGTTGATTTTATCTATTGATAATGTAAATGTATTTCGAACTTGTCCAGAGATCGAAATGATCAATGGTCCTTGAAAATTCACAAAGAGTTTTAGGGTTTTGATCATTTAAGATTTAGTTTCTCTAAGAAGCATTTTCTTCCATTTTTGCCCTTGATTCCCTATCACAAATTTAATTATTACTTAGGGGTGTCAATGGGCCAGTTCGATCTGTTTTGTTCTAAAAATTATACCGTCCCAATTTTTTTGGTATTTTATAATAATCAAAATTAGTTTTTTTAAAACCAGTCCAATCATATCGGTTTCTCTTTGCTATCGGTACGGTTCGATTAATTTTTGAATTTTTTTATTTTTAAAGTATCAGTTCAAAATACACTATTATTAAAATATTATTTTTTTTTATAAATATGTTTTTGAAGAAACACTTTAGTTCACCAAAAAGTGAAGAATGTAAAATTTTCTTGCCATATTATTTGATCTAAAACTTTAATTTAGGAAATATTTGCATAAATTTATCATATTTTTTTAATGAAGCTTCTAGTATAGTATCTTTTAGTTTGAAAACTATTTAATTAAAAGTTAATGTCACGCCCCGGGAGGGTACCCTAGACGTAATTGACACTCGGAGACTATTGCTAGCCCCCAAGAGGACCACTAGTCTCATCGCATTCGTTCAATCAACACAATAGCGGAAGAAAATCAAGAAATAACTATCTATCAATGGCTACAACTATTAACTCAGTCTATCATAGATGAAATACGAGAAAAAGGACAATCTCAATGTAAAGGACGAGAACGGAAAAGAACCCAACATCATCCATCTTCAATCTTCGTCTATAAAGCCTCTATATCTACTGTCTAAGATGGTACCATGACAGGCCATGACTACCACAATCAAAGAAAATGCATTAATATAAATGAAATGATAAATTTGTCCTCCGAAAGCAAGGGAAAACTCACCAAGTCTCTGTTTGGAAATCCGTGAAACCTCAACGATTAGGCTGCTGAAGTCCTCTATCTACCGAATCTGCATCATAAAACGATGCAGCGCAAAGGGGCGTTAGTACGTGGAATGTACTGTATGTAAAATGGGCTAAAATAAACAATATACAATATCATCAGCTCATCAATCACTCATCCTCAACTCAGAGTAGGAAATAGGACTCTCTCACCTCACTATCCATCAAAACATCAGACAGTCACATTAACTTCAGAGTACTATCACCATGGAACCTATCTGGGAGTTTCTATAACCGACAACCACCACCTATGAGCCGGTGATGGTACAACGAAGAGATGTCGTTGCCACATCTGTCCATTACCTTGCCAGGATATAGGATGAGTATGTCGGGGATCCCAAAAGAAGTCTGTCAAGCCCTCTGTGGGGCAAAGGAAACATCCGCTTGCACGGTCCAATCCTCTCCTATGCTAAGCCACGTAGTTAATTACTGCAAGTGGGACTCACTGTCACCCATTTCGGTGCTAATACTCCTCCCAAGACTCAATATGCTTATAAGTCTATCAATTCATCAAGGATTTCCATCACTCAACCCCTACGAGCAAGAACACTCAGCTCATCCCATCATCTATAAACTCAGAGAGTAAGATTATTCTTTCACAACTAAGTTTCTGTCTCATTAGGCTCTAAGAACACCAATTCAATCAGTGTTAGTCATCAACACCCTCATCTTAGGACTCAAACTCCAACAATCTACACATCCAGACAATCAAGGCTCTAGACGTTACCCCTAAGTTCATTCTTGAGGTGTTAAACAAGGAGAATCATGCAATTTAGGTATACAATCACACAATGATGCATATAAAGAGTGAATAAAATGTATGATGATCATCAATTTGAGATAATACATAGAAATTAAAGATAATGTTCAAGAAAATGAAGGTGATGTTCAAGAAATACTTCAAGATTCACTACTCAAGACCCATCAACCATCAATTGTTAGTCTACTGCATGTATTGGAGCACATGGAAAAACAATTTCATGCTTTGGATAGCCTTTACATACCTGGAGTGAAGAATCACCCAAGTCTTCTTCAAAGGATTGAGACCTCACTTGAAACCATCAACTCTTTCTTCTTCTCCTTTATCAGAAATCACATTTAAACTTAGAAGATGTAGGTTTTGAAACCTTTTCGTACAAAATAAGTCTTAAAAACATATTTTGGGACTTAAAAATATGTTGGGAATACCAAAAATACCCTTCCTGAAATTAAAAGGAAAAATATTTTAAAATGGTACACTAGTCCACGATGCGCCAGGGGCGCGAACCAGTGTATTTCGTGAAACTTCGAAAAATTCCAATTCACATTGAAAATAATAAGAAAAACTTTAAGTGTTAGTCCATGCCCCCTCCGCATTGTGCCAGGGGCGTAGATCAACATTGTTTCGCCATTAATTAGCGAAAATTATTTTTCGACCCGATTTTCCAACTCGATTTTCTGCGTTGATCGCAAATTCGGTCTCAGATTTCCCATCGGAGTTTTGGAAGACGCGTTATGTGCACGAATACGTTTTAGGAGCGTTTCGATAATTTCACAGAGTGTTACAGCTAATTAAAAGACAAAGATCCAAAATCGATCAATCATTTGAGGTTTAGGAACTAAGTTATATTTATATTTGAAAAATTTTATAAAATATATTTATATGTTGAATTTAACATGTTAATATATAAAATATATTTATATACATATAAAATTATTCGATTTGGTTCAAAAAAATTTATAAACTAAAAAGAACATCCCAATTATTCGGGATGATTATAGACTTAAATAAAAATTCATATGATAAAACTCAATTTGATATGATTCGCTTCGATTGATTCAATTGACTTTTTATATTTTTCTGACACACCTAATTGACGGTAAGAAAGACGAAAAAAACCACAAAAAGTGAGGAATTATATTGGTGCGAGGGGGAAATGAAAAGGAATTCAAAACCAGGCCCTTCGGATGGAAGTACTAAATTAGCCTCCTTGTGGTACAACGCGGCAATATTCCCATCTGGATTTTGGTCCCTCCAAGGCTCCAACCCTTTGCATTTGAATTTGAAACCCGAAAAAAGGAAAGCAAACATATTTAGGTATTTTGTTCACAGAATTACATGTGTTTCCTTCCGCTTTCTTCTGTAGCTTTACCGGTGAAGTAACGCTACTTAACGGCGCGCTCTTCCTGCAAATTCAAATTCTCATCCCTCCACATCCAATTGCTTGTTCATTTCCCTCCCCCCCCCTCTCACCCCCTCAAACCCCCAGTTGAAAAAAAACCCACTTCTTCTCTCATGGCTTTGAAACCCTAGACCAACTAAATTCAAAATTTTCAAGACACCCATCTTAATCTTTCTCTTTGTTATTTGATATAATACCTCCCTCTTTGTATTTCAGATATACATTGTTGAATTTGAATTTTGTGGGATTGTTGAGAAAGGTGGTCGGAGGGCAAAATTTTTCAACCTAGATTGAAAAAAGTTACCTTTAGCCAATTATGGAAGAGGATTGTGGGGTTTCTGATCAGTCTGTTGGGATAACTGGATCTGGGCCAAAGGTTAGAGATTTTTCCATATTAGTTATTTTAGTTCTTTCTTGGCCTTCTTTATTAGCTCTGTGTATTGCTTTGATGTTTCAGGTCATTGCTGGGGAGAAGAGGGGCCGCGTGAGAGTTGAAGAAAGAACAGGACTTTGTCACAAAAGAGTGAAAATGAGGGATCTTGAATCTGTTTTGCGTACAGAAGGTAGTCCTTTTTTTTCTAAATTTGGAACTCTTAACTTTAAATTGCAGATAGGAATCTTGAATTTTTGAAGGATTTAGTGCTAGGAACTAAAAGTTGAAAATTTGAAGCACTTTGGATCTTTAGTTCGACAAATATATAGAGAATTGTTTGCTTAAGATGCAGTCTATGAGTTTCTGGTTCAGTGTTTTTTTTTTTACTGACATTTTCTCTATTAATGATATATCTTTGGCGCTATTTTGTCAAATTTTGAATCTTTGTGAAGGTTACAAAGCCAAATGAATTGATGCAATATTATTTTTATCCTGTTCCATCAGAAAAAACTGAAATGGGCACCAGTAATGTGGTCACTGATCCTGCACTTAGATTGATTGATCTGAATGCAAATATTGTTGCTTCTAGCAATGCCGCTGCATCACATGTTGAAGAAACCAACAAACTGGCCTCTCTGGAGAAGAAAGACAATGGTCACGAGGAGGACACTATGAAGTCAAAAGGATTTGCTTTAGATCTGAATGCAGAAGATGTTTCTAGCTCTATTAATCATGAATCTTCGTATCCATGTAAGAACTCCGCATACGTGAAATCAAAGGATGATTTTGAGTGTGCAAGTTCGGTTGGTCCATTGGATGAGAATGAGTCGATGAGAATCTGGAATGAGATGAAACAAAATGGTTTTCTTTCACATTCTCATGGAGGTGCATCCATGCCAAAGCTGCAAGGGAGGAAAAGTAAAAGTGATGGTATAAAGAAAAAGATAGAGCTTGCAAAGAAAGAACGAGTTGATAGATTTGCAAAGATTGCTGCACCAAGTGGGTTGCTCAATGGGTTGAACCCAGGAATCATAAACCATGTCAGGAACAGTAAGCAAGTTCATTCCATTATAGAAGCCCTAGTAAAATCTGAAAAGCGTGAAAATGCCCATGGTAGGAGCAAGGTTCCTTCCTACAAGGGAGGATTGAAAGACCATAGTGAAAGAAACAAAGACCAGGAAAGTAAAGATGGTCCAGGAGCAAGCAGATTCAACCCTGTTCTTGAAGATCTGCCAGGAAGCAGGTGTACTAGTGGTTACCTAACATCACTGAATAAATCAATCTCTTTGAACTCAGTGTTTACAGGAGGAGGTGGAGGTTCATGCATGGTTGAGACCAGGGTTCCTGGAAAGATGGTTTATCATCCAAACCCTAACATAGGTACTGAGGATGATGCACTTGCACTGAAATTGTCATCATCCACAACCATTGCGTCAGATAATACGAGCTCATTATCTAATGAGGAATCAGCAAACCTCGCAAGTGTTAATTCACTTTCTATTAAAGGTTTGTTTGTAGTTTCCTTCTTTTATTTGTTTGTTTCTCTTGGATTACATGATGTGCTTAATATGATGATTCAAGTGTTCTTCGGAAAACTTTTGTGATGAGCGTTTTAGCGCTTTAGATTAACAGACACTTCCAAATCTAGTTGCCCAAGGTTTAAGTTTCAAGAAGTGGTCCATTTGTCATCTACCTTTTTTTTTATCAAAAGTATCCAACTGATTTAGTGTTTTTTTTTTTTTTTTTTTTTTTTTTTTTTTTTTTTTGACATCTAGCTGCTAATGTAGCTTCACAATGGTTGGAATTGCTCCATCAAGACATTAAAGGACGTCTTGCAGGTTAGGAAAAATTCTCTGAAGGTTGCAGTTTATTTAACCTAAATCAAAATGATATTGTATTCCATTCTATATTTGCAGCATTACGGCGTAGTAAAAAGAGAGTTCGGGCTGTAATTCAAACAGAATTCCCTTGCTTATTTTCCAGAGAGTTCTCATCTAATCAAGAGAACAGCTCATCTGGTTCACAAAGCTCTTCTGTTGGTCATTTTGACAGTGCTACTGCTCATGCACATCGTGCTAGGTGGACAGCATTGTTTGATCAGATGGATAGAGCTCTTTCAGACGAAGAAAAGCAACTGGTGCGTCTGCTAAATCTTTGATGTCATTTGTACATTGTTTGAGAAATGAATGTTGAAAATTCATCCAAAGAAGCTACTCTTCTTATCGTGCTTTGCCTTTTGCAGAAAACCTGTCTTAAGTCTTACATAATCTGTCTGAATAACAACGTTGGTTGTATTTATAAAAGCCAAATTAGAGCATCTCTGATGATTGGTTCTTTTTATGTAATATCCATTCAAGTTTGTGTAAATTGAAGCATGTCTTTGTAATTACATTCTCTGTCGCAAAGTATAAGTGCACCATTTAATTCTCTTGGAAGGTACAGCGCAATAGTTTGCTTGAAATCTTCTCAATTTCATCATGATATAGGTAAAGATGATTTGCTTATTGAAGCAATTGCAAATAAGCATATGATAGTATATCACTTGTTTGTATGTCTTTTATTTCTTCCTTCCAAATACTATTTTCTTATCAGTGTTCTTCTGAGTTTACCTTATTCCTCTTTTACCTTATTCCTCCTTCCTTCACAAAAAGATATTTATTGTCTTAGTCTGTTTTGTGTGAATTTAGGAAAGTTGGCTGAACCAAGTAAGGCAAATGCAGCTGCAATGTGAACAGGGTCTTCAGAAATATGGTGCACCACATGGTTTGCATCAGTTGGGGATGTTGCAAAATGACTGCAGGTAAATGTTAATATGGCCAGAAACACTTATTTGCGCTGTCCTTATCAACTTGTTAGTCTTTTGACATTTTAAACTTACCAGTGAATTGGTACTAAAGAATATAAAGTTGAAGTAATATATTCATTGGCCTGAACATATGCTTGTCTTCATTTATTATTCTTCCCATTGTGCATTTCCTTGGTATAAAGTTTTTGATTTTTTCTTCACATAATGAAGCTTATGTTATTGTACTTTCACTATGCAGGTTAGAGAAAGCTGAGAGCTCTGAAACGGATTTAGCTGTCAGGGCTGCTGCTGCTTCCATTTATTCAACGTGCAACTTTCTATCTTCGATGGAAAACCTACCTTGTTGCTGACAAAGCTTTTTGCAATTCCTTCTTGTATACTGTACTTTTCACTCTCCTGATTCATTTCTACTTAGGTATTAATATGCAATGTTGTGGTACTTGATGTTAGCATTTTAACTTATTTATAGTTTCACTTTGGATACCTTCATGCAGAATTCTGCTTTGACAAAGACCATATTTGCAATGTAGTTATTTTCTATTAGAAATTTGGATTTTTAGTCGCCATTTCATTGTTGACTTAGCTAAATGATGCAGATTTTGTGGGATGTAGTAGAGTTGTGGAATTTTGACTAGTGCGCTATGCACGTTATGATACCTCTGAATCAGTAACATACTGTAGTTCGTTTGGTCACATAGTTAAAGGGTAGTGGATAGTCAGTCTGATATTACTGTATGTTATGAGTACTATTCACTAGACCCGAAAAGAACAAAGGACTTGTTATGTTTCAACACCTTTTTATTGTAAGAGCCTATTTTGATTAGCTTTCGGCTTATGACTTATAAGTCAAAAGTCATAAGTTTTAACTCTTGACTTTTGACTTTAGTTAGTTTGGCTTAAAAAACAAGTGTTTATAAGCCTTTTGTTTTACTCAAACATTACAATACTACTTACAAACACCTAAAATAAGTCAATCCAAATAGGCTCCAAGTTGATTACGTAAAACCTCATCTAGTAGTAGTGAGGAATATTCCTTTCAATTAGCGCATTCTTTTTCATTAGCATTCTGCCATTCCAAAATTCTTCAAATATCCAATTTGGTCTTAAACATCACTTATTTGAAATGGAGGGAGTACTAAGACGTTACCCTGTGACTTTCTAATAAGAATTGACACTAATATAATGACTAAGGATAGTCCAGTTATATCATGAGGTCACATAATCAACCCATGAGATTTATAATTTATGGAATTCGTTCAAGTTTGGGTTGATCCATCAGTATAGAAGGATTTCAATCATACTATATGCTTTGAGATTTCACGGTTTATCAATCTTAAGTAGCTAATGATGAGCTTTTCTTGATCTATAAAATGACAAGCCATTGAGCAATTGAAGCCATAGATCCTAACATGTTGGCACAGTTGGTCTAATGATTCTTTGAGCCACCATGATCGAATCACCAGTAATCAAAGTGAGAATATCAACTAGGAGGACGAACTCCGAAGAAGAAGATAGCTATATCAGGGGAATCCGAGATAGAAGTTAAGAGAAGTAGAAGAAAAGAGAGTGAAAAGAGGATTATCATATATCATTGAATTAATTAACAAGTGTCTTACATCTCTATTTATAGAATTGTAATGCAAGCTACAGCTAGGAATTACCAACAACAAACAGAATAACTACCCTAACAAACAGAGAACAATATTAACTGTTTTTTGTGACTAATGAATAGTAATAAATTCTTTTCAATATATTCCTTCACTGTTTTCAGCTGTATTACAATTCATCCATCATTATCTAATCATCCAACCATTGTATCAAGGGTGAAATGCAAGAAACCTGTGTTGCAGCTTAGAGAGGAACTCCCATGTAGCCTCAGAAGCATCTAAGCCAGACCATTGAACCAATACCAGACACATAGCCTTATAACCCTTTTGACCATCCTTCTCTCCAATACAGACTCAGGAATATGACAATAAGGACTTGAAGGATGTAATACTAGGGGATGATTAATGACAGTAGGCACCTCGTAACACCTAATTAGTTGAGACACATGAAACACAAGACGAATAAGGACATCAACAGGTAAAAACAACCTATAAGCTATTGAATCAACTCTAGAAAGTACCAAGCAGGGACAAACCACTTTCCAGCAGGCTTGTCGAAGGGCCTAGAAGCCATTGAAATCTACCTGTTGCAACCTCAAGTAAACCCAATCTCCTTTCTTAAATTGCCTATCAGACCGGTGTTTGTTAGCTCTATCTCTCATGCTTTGCTGTGCTCTAGCTAAATGGAACTTGCAGTGCTACCGCAACCTCTCTAGCCTCTAGAGACTATCAACTATGTCAAGAGAAGATTCACCAACTAAGGCAAGTGTATTGGTGGTTTTTGACCATACAGAATTTCTTAAGATGTACATTTCAAGGTAGAGTAGTAAGTGTTGTACCACCATTCAGCAAGTGGTAGTTAAGTAGCCCATGTTTGAGGACTATCAGAGCAAAAACATCTCAAATATGTCTCTAAGGTCCTGTTAAGAACCTCAGTTTGACCATCAGTTTGGGGATGATATGTTGTAGATTTATCTAGTAAGACCCCTTGAAATCTGAAGACCACTTGCCAAAAATAAATCTTGAGAAAATGCGACCGCTATCACTTACTATAAAAGCTGGCATACAATCTAATTTGAAAACATTGTCCAAAAAATACTAAGATATTGATTCAGCAGTTTAAGGATGTGTAATAGCAACAAAATGACCAGACCTATTGAACCTATCCACCACCATCAAAGTGAAATCCTTCTCTTTTGATTTAGGAAAACTTTCAATGAAATCTAGACTGATATCAACCCATACAAATATTACATTTCTGAATAAAAGTCCTAATGTCAGCTGCCAATGACTTCTAGTAGAAGAGGGATTATAACCTCTTAATAGTGGCATCCATGCATGCATGACCACCTTGTGGTGTTGAATGCCACAACAAATGATGAAATAATAGTCTATCTTAACTTCAAATCACGTCCTACTACTAACCTCCCTTTCTACCTCAGTTGAAACTAATCAAAGTATAAAGTTTATAAGGCCCTGCTTATAACTTAAGAATGACAACTTGCAACTCAGCATCAGATTAGGCTAATTCTATCCAAAGGTGTACCATTAGGAGTTAAGAGTGAAATAGTCAACGACTCAACACTTTGATTTCTTGACAAGGCATCAACATCCTTATTGTCAGTACCTTATTTTTTTTTTTTTTTTTTTTTTTTTTTTTAACTCAATAGTAAAATCAAAGGCCATCACTTTAGAAATACCTGCACCTTGAAAACTACTGACAATGCTTTGTTCAAGGAGGTTTTTCAGTGCCTTTTGATTAGTTCTCACAGCGAAATGTCTTCCCAATAGGTAGTGAGACCACATAGTAACTGCAAGTATAATAACTAGCAACTCTCTATTGTACACACACAGCCTAATGCCTAGGTGCGCCTAGGTGCCAATGACTTACTAATATAGGCAATTGGATGACCTTGCTGCATCAGCATCAATTTTTGAACTACTTTGCATCAAACTCAATTAGGAAGGGTTTATCATAGTCGGGTAAGACAAAAAAAGGTACAACCACCAATGCATTCTTGAGAATATGAAAAGCAGTGGCAACACTATTATTCCACGCAAACTTATCCTTCTTTAGTAATTCAGTGATAGGTTAGAAAACTGGAGCCAAAATTCATAATGAACCCCCTATAATACCCTGTCATACCAAAAACCCCTCTCTGTTGATATTTTTAGAGACAGACCAAGCCTGTACTACAAAAATCTTCTCAGGATTTGTAGCTACCCTTTAAGCACTGATGAAATGACCTTGGTACTCTACCTCAGGTGCCCTAAAAGCATACTTAGAACCTCTTTGGCAAACAACTGGTGTTGCTTTATTAATTCAAGCACAACTTGTAAATGATGTGCATACGTTGACATATTCTTGTGATAAATCAATATATCATCAAAGAAGACCAATATTGACCTCGTAAGGAGTGGTTTAAATACAACATTCATAAGACTTTGTAATGAGGAAGGTGCATTTGTAAGTCCAGATGGCATAACTGGAAATTCATAGTCCTTGATGAGTTTTAAAAGCTGTCTTATGGGTATCTTCTTCCTTCATCCTCAATTGGTGTAACCATCTCTAAGGTCAATCTCGGAGAACATTTCATTTCCTCCCAATTCATCTAACAAATCCTTAATGATAGAAATAGGGACTATCGTTTACTTTCAGTTGATTGAGATCTCTATAGTGTATACAAAGCCTACTCTCATCTTTCTTCCCAACTAGGACTACAGGTGAGGCATAAGGACTAGAACTAGGTCGTATCACACCTTGATCTAGCATTGCCTGAACTAGTCTCTCAATAATATCTTTCTTCTTTCCAGGATATCTATAAGACCTTTCGTTAATAGGTGAAGATGAGTAAATTAGTGGTATGTTGTGATCTAAGATGCCTCTATGAGAGGTAAATGTAGTATTCACATCAAACATGCACTTGCACCGATCCATTAAAGTAGCATGAGTGTCAGTACCTTGATTTATTTATATACTATTACATTTCCAAGCGGAGTTTGCATCTATCACCAAGGAAAGCATAACGACTTGAAATAATTCATCAGTCTTCTTGTTCAAGTCCTTGCCCTTGGTGGTCTTCATCTGGCTACTGGCTCTCCTTAAAATATGTTTTCTCCCTTTTTGGACAAACTCAATAGTTTTTTTTTTTTTCTGAAATCAAACAATATCCTACCCTAAGTGTTTAACCACTGCAAACCTAACACTATGTCAACATTTCTGTCATGACCCAATCTCATAGGCTGTGATAGAACCTACTACAAACCACTAGTAGGTTAGGCTATCCCATAACCCCGAAGCCATAGGCGACGAGCTACCATGGTGATATACATCAATAATAAGCGAAAGGCTAATAACAAAAAGAGGAAAGAGGAAATCAACAAGGTAATATACAAGATCCCACCCCAAGACCTAACATCCGTTACAAGTTGAGCGTCTAATATAAATAAGAATACAAAGCTTTTACAAATACAATATCAGTACAAGCCATCAAGCCATCTGTGGATACAAAATAAAGACTAGCCTAAGAAAAATAGATGAAAATTGGTAACTCCAGATGCCAAAAGCTCACTCCAATCTCTGAAATTCACAACAATTCTTCACGAAAGCTGATCAACAAAGAGGATTCAAACTATAATTTGCAGGGTGTAGAAGTGTAGTGTGAGTACCTAACAAATGGTACTCCGCGAGCATAGGCCCACTGAGATGCACAGATAGAGAAATTATAAGTAACATATATACTAGGTAAGTACATCACAAGTGACTATGCAATAGGTAGAATCACGATAAAATAGATAATGAAAGATAATGAACAGGATATCCAAAGCGAATAAGATGAAATAAGAAGTGTACCTGGGAAAAATAGGTCTACACTACTAACAAGAAAGACAAGCTATAGAGTATTCTTGATGTAAGGACCCTCAAGTTAGGAACCTAGAGAGAGCAGAAAAGTTGGGCTTGAAATGCTCAAGGGTCAATTCACGAAGCCAAGTCCTTGGCCCATGGTTTAAGCCATGAGTCATAGACCAGACTCGTGGATGAGGGCCTTAGAATGTTGAGGTTTTCATAAGTATAAAGTGATCCACGAAGACTATCAACGACCCGTAGAAGAAAGCACGGACTGTAGCTGTAGGTGTGAGTTTTAGACATGAAAGAAATATGGAGTTTCTAGAAGATTACAATGGTCAGCAAGACGAACCTAGTCCATTACGCAATCTATGGTTAGACTTCGTAGATGGTATACCGGAAAGTGGAAATTTTACTAAATGTGGAGGTACTCCACGAGGCCATCCACGACTTATGGATTGAAGTACGACCTATGGTAGGGGTTTCATAGTTGGTAACCAATTTCTGAAGATTGGAAAAGGAGAACAGGATGACGAGAACCATGACTCGTGGTTCAATCCACAGCCCGTAATTGGGTGTCCTGGTTCTTGTCCAGCAGTGTTGATGAAAGGCATTTTTGTTCTTTCCGTTAATCCTAAATCTAGACTATGTCATTTTTGTGACTCTTTAGGCCCCTAATCGGACCTTAAGGCCCTAGAATCCCCATTCCTTTTCATTCTTCCACTTCCACAAATTCTCTAAGGCAAGTATCCTCTCCAAGAATATGCAAGAAGGCTAAGGTTTTCAAGGACCTCCTCCATAACCGAAAGTTCCTTCTTCATAGGTTTCACCTCAATGTGAGTTGATTTGTGGGTCTCATTTCATCCATAAAGTCCTTCATTAATAGTTTTAATGATGCTTTATGTTATGCAATGCCTCTAATGTTACCATGTAATGTTTTACTAAGTATTTCATGTGTTTTAATATGATAGTGATGACCCCAATGATTTAGGTTTTGAATTAAGATAAGTGGGATATTAATGCATGTTTTGAATAAGCATATTACTCCCATGATCATGCATGATTCTTATGACTTTGATGTTTTTCCCAACTAATGATTTGGCCCACTAAGTTAAAGTCAATCTTTGCATGTTACGTCATTATAAGTAGGGTATGAAATAAAGGTTTTAAGTTGATGTTTTGTTAAAGATATAAGCATGTCAATAATGCCCTAAATGATATTTATGATGGTACTAAGAAGAAAGGACAATTCTCACTTGGTGGTTCCTCAAGTTTCAAGCTTCTCTTGAGATTGCTATTTATGATTATAAGTGTCACCATTTGATCAAGTTTACGTTCAAAAGAATTCCATGGGATGGCTTAGCATCAAATGAAGTAATGAGGTGGGGTTTGGTAAGGGAACCCTAGAAGCAACCCTTTGCCCCATTTACCATGTGCTATTATAGGAACTCTTGTAGGCTAGGTTAATGCATGTAGACCAACTATGATATATGATGATGCATGCTGTGTGACGAAGTTCAACCCAGCAAGTAGTCTCCCCATGCCAATGTAGGGGGTTATGTTGGATTCCATGTAGTAGTTCACATGGTTTTTTATATGTTGATTGTAGTCATTCCCGCAAAAGTATGATATTGATGTCTTTGCTCCATCATATGTGTTCCATTTATGCTTTAATTCTACTCATATTGAACGTAATTCCTTGTGCATGCTTAAGCTCATATGAAGGTTGCCATTGCCATTATATGCATGAAAGTCTTTACCTTGTAAATAATGGCATTACAATTTCATACTTTCATTGCATCTCATATACTTAGTATATTCCAAAAGTATTAATGTATATTTTGCCGACATGATGTCACCATATAGGGATATGCACTCCTCCCTCAGCTCGTGGTTAGTTCTTTCGACATTTCATGACAATTATTGTTGTGGTGACCCCTTAGTTTGAGATTCTACTTATTTTTCTTTCTTGCTATGTATTTATGGGCATGATGTATATTCTTTATTTTTAAATTAGAGGCTTGTACTTTCTATTTTCAAATTTAGAATCTTTTCTATTTAAGGGAAATCGACCGTTTATCGGTTTCCATTTATCTATGTTCTAGATGGTATGTTTATGGACACTATATATGTTTTTGAGATGTTGCTGTTTAATCAAACGATACCCTATAGTCTCTATCCTATTTTATTCCGCAAAATGAATGAATTTATGCCTATGAATACTTGATACGCTAAGATGACTTGGATGAGGTGCCTACAACTGTCTCATTCATCGTGTTACGACTAGGATCTAGACTTGGGTCATGACAAACTTGGTATTAGAGCATGAGATTTTAAAATGTTCTTCGAATGTCCAAACATACCGCGTCGAGTAAAGTCTCGTTCAAGGTTGTGAAGCACGCCACAACGATGAATGAGAGGCTACTAGACGTTTAGCAAAGTCTCCCCTCCTTCATTTCTCATTTTGTTCCGTAGCATGGTCCAAGGTTGCCTTTTAACAATAACAACGTTCTCCTTGTTATTTCTAGATCATGTCGCTAAGAAGAGCTCCACAACAAAAGAACACACCTGAGCAACAAGCCCTTCTATTGCAACAAGATGACAGGATGTCTCATGCGGAGTTTAGAGCTGCATTCATCATGCTAGCCCAAGCTTTGGCTAACCAGGCTAATAGGGAGATTGTCATTCCTCGCCAAGTGCCAATTCTGGCTACACGGATTAGAGATTTTATGAGGATAATTCCCCTGGGGTTCCATGATTCTAAGGTGGAAGAGGATCTTATTGACTTCATTGATGAGGCTTACCAGATAGTCTCCATAACGGGAGTCCCCTCGAAAGAGAAGCCCAAGTTAGTGGCCTACTAACTAAAAGAGGTGGCAAAGATATGGTATGAATAATGGGTGGTGGAAAGGGGCCAAGGAGCAGGTCCAGTTGAAATGGAGGAGTCCAAGGGTGCTTTGTTGGACTGGTTCTTCCCATTATACTTGAGGGAGGCTAAGTTACAAGAATTTATCAACCTCAAGCAAGGGCATATGAGCGTGAGAGAGTATTCTCTCAGGTTTACTAAACTTTCCAAATATGCCCCCATCATGGTAGCGGATCCAATAGCACGGATGAGTAAGTTCATATTCGATGTATCAGAATTGTTGTCAAAAGAGTGCAAGATGACCATGGTCATAAAGGAGATGGACATCTCCCGGTTGATGACGTACACCGAGCAAATTGAGGGGGAGGAGTTGAGAGAAAGAGCTAGAGAGTCAAAGAGGACTTGGGTTGATGGTGGGGGATATTCTCACCAAAAGAGTGGAGGCCAAACAAGTTCTAAGGAGGCCAAGGGTTTACCAACACTCCTCCTTAATCCACCAAGGACAAGAGGGTAGCTCCGAAGCCGTAAACTCCAAATTGCCCTAAGTGTGGGAGGCCCCACAAGGGAGAGTACGTGGCCAGTTCAAGCGCATGCTTCAGTATGGAAAGCCCAGGCACCATGCAATGGATTATAGAAGTGGAAGTGTAAGGCGCCAAGGCCAAGGCAGGCAACTTCAAGGTGCCCTAAGAACCAACCAGTTTTTTGCTCTTCATGGCTGACAAGAAGTTGAAGAGGTCTCGGATGTAATTTTGATGCATATCTGTTGTTAGATCCAAGGGAGAATTTGTCATTTGTAACTTCTTTCCTTGCAAATAGATTCCATGCATGTCCTGAAATCCTTAATGAGCCTTATAAAGTATGTACCCCCATAGTATAGTCCATTGTTGCACAAATCTATAGGAATTATCCCATTTCGATCTAGCATAAAATTGTCCCTTGTGACTTCATAGAGCTCTCCATGGTTGATTTTGATGTTATACTTGGGATGGGTTGGTTGCATACTTCTTATGCTTTCGTAGATTGTCGAACTCATAGAGTTAAGTATCAATTCCCAAATGAATCAATTTTTTAGTGTGGAGGGGGGGGGTAAGTAATTCTTCATGTAGATGTTGGCTTGTTTCCTTTCAAAAGGCTCGGAAGATAATCTCATAGGGATGCATATATCATCTAGTAAGAATCAAGGATGTCGCTTCCAAAATCCTTTCTCTTGAGTCGGTTCCCATAGTTAATAAGTTCCCTGATGTCTTTCCAGATAAGTTACCCGATGTTCCTCCCAAAAGGAAAGTAGATTTTGGGATAGACCTCCTACCTGACACTTAACCGATCTCAATTCCTCCTTATAGGATGGTTCTCGTGGAGGTGAAAGAATTAAAGGATTTGTTGGAAAAAGGGTTTCATTAAACCTAGTAGGTCTCCATGGGGTGCTCCAGTTTTGTTTGTAAGGAAGAAAAATGGGTCACTCCGTATATGTATAAACTACTGGCAACATAACAAGGTCACTATTAAGAAAAAATGTCCACTTCCAAGGATAGATGACTCGTTTGACCAATTACAAGGGACTACATATTTCTCCAAATTGATTTGAGGGTCGGGTATCACCAACTAAGGATGAGGGAGAGTGGCCTTCCTAAGACAGCTTTCCGGACTAGGTGTGGTTACTTTGAATTTGTGGTAATGTCTTTTGGTGTCACTAATGCATCGGCTATCTTCATGGACCCTATGAATAGGGTGTTCAAGCCTTACCTTGACATGTTCATCATGGTGTTTATCAACGATATCCTAATCTACTCCCTGAGTGAGGAAGAACATATGGAGCACTTGAGAGTAGTGTTACAAACCTTGAGGGAACAAAGACTTTTTGCAAATTTTAACAATTGTGAGTTTTGGCTAAGTGAGGTTGCATTCCTTGGGCATGTGGTGTTGAGTTATCGCATCACGGTTGATCCTAAAAAGATAGAAGCGGTGAGAAATTAGAGAAGGCCATTGACTTTTACAAATATTAGGAGGTTCTTGGTCCTAGATGGGTACTATAGGAGGTTTGTAGAAGGTTTCTCCTCCATTGCATTTGCATTGACCAAGTTGACTCAAAAGAAAGCAAAGTATGCGTGGACAGATGAGTGTGAGAAGAGTTTCCAAACCTTGAAGGATCGGTTAACTACAACCCAATCTTGACCTAGCCAAAAGGAAATGATGGGTATGTTTTCTATTGTGATGCTTCACAGATCGGGTTGGGATGTGTGTTGATGCAACATGGTAAGGTGATTGCCTATGCCTCAAGGCAATTGAAGGTACATGAGAAGAACTATCCGACTCATGATCTTGAACTTGCTTCCATAGTATTTGCTTTAAAAATTTGGCATCGCCACTAGTATAGGGTTCACATAGATGTCTTCACTGATCACAAGAGGCTTCAACCTGTGTTCACCTAAAAGGATTTCAACTTAAGGAAAAGAAAGTGGTTAGAGCTTCTTAAGGACTATGAAATGAGTATGAAGTACCACCTGGGCAAAGTCAATGTGGTAGCTGAGACCCTCAGTAGAGTTTCCATGGGTAGTGTGTCTCACCTAGAAAATGATGGAGAAAGGAAGTTGGCCAAAGAAGTCCATAGGTTGGCTACATTGGGAGTAAAGTTGAATGAGTTCGGTAGTGGTAGTGTAATAGTGTTATATGGGTCCGAATCTTCTTTGATTTAGAAGGTTAATTCCAAGCAAGACCTTGATCCTGCTTTAGTTGAATTGAAAGCCTTAGTGAAAGAAGGAAAGATATAAGTTTTGTCACAAGGGAGAGATGGTATACTATGATATCAAGGAGTTGTGCGTGCCAAATGATATTGAGTTTAAGAAGTTGATATTTCAGGAAGCTCACAACTCTTCTTATTCTATTCATCTTGATTCTATAAAAATGTATAGAGATTTGAGGGAGGTCTATTGGTGGAACAGAATGAATAGGGACATTGCCAAGTTTGTGTTCGAGTGTGCCAGTAGCCAACAAGTCAAAATTGAACATCAAAAGCCAAACGACCTAGCTCAAGATATTAATATTCCTACTTGAAAGTAGAAAGAAGTCATTATGGACTTTTTAGTGGGGTTGCCTAAGACCAAGAAGAGCTTTAACTCCATATGGGTGATAGTGGATCGAATGATAAAGTCGGGTCGCTTCTTACTGGTTAAAATTATATTTAGTGTCGAAGACTATGCTTCATTGTATATTCAAAATTGGTGAGGTTGCATGGGGTTTTATTATCCATCATATTGGATCATAGTGCCCAATTTAGTTCTCATTTTTGGAAATCTTTCCAAAAGGGTCTTGGTACTAAGGTGAAGCTAAGTACCGCCTTCCATCCCTAAACTGATAGGCAAGCCGAGTGGACAATTCAAACATTGGAAGATATGTTGAGAGCTTGTATGTTGGAGTTTAAGGGGAGTTGCGATAAACATTTACCTCTCATTGAGATCGCCTATAATAATAACTTTCATGCAAGCAACAAGATGACACCATTTGAGGCATTAGATGGCAAACGGTGTAGGTCACCCATTGGGTAGTTTGAAGTTAGCGAAATGGCCTTGCTAGGACTGGACTTAGTCATGGACAAAATGAAGAAGGTGAAGCTCATAAGAGAAAAGTTGAAAATGGCCTAAAGTTGTCAAAAGTCCTACTCCGATGTGCGAAGGAGGGACCTTGAGTTCAACATTAGTGATTGGATTTATTTAAAGGTGTCCCCATGAAAGTTGTGGCTAGTTTGGTAAGAAGGGGAAATTAAGCCCTAGGTATGTAAGGCCTTACAATGTGGTGAGAAGGGTTGGCAAAGTGGCATATGAGTTGGACTTACCTATGAAAATGAATTTGATTCATCCATTCTTTCGTATTTCAATGTTCAAAAAGTTCATAGGTGATGCAAACTCCATATTTCCCTTGGAAAATGTGAATATTGGAGAGAATTTTATTTATGAAGAAGTACCAGTTGGAATCTTAGACCAACAAGTGAAAAAGCCAAGAGGTTGCATCCGTCAAAATGCTATAGAGAAATCAAAAAATTCAAGATGTAACATGGGAAGAGGAGGTGGACATGATAAAGCGTTACTCGTATCTTTTCGACTCTACTCAAGCCTAAGTTATTCTTGCCTGAAACCTCCAATTTCTTGCATTTTAGTTTTACATGATCTATACATTCATTTTCATATTTATGGGCTATTGTGAGGCTATTCTAAGTGTGTATTTTGGGAATTTCATGAAAGGATGTTTAAATTGCATTTTTGCATGCATGCTGGGTTATTAGCTGATATTTATCTCTTTAGAGCCTACATTTGAGTACATTCGGGGATGAATGTTCTCAAGGGGGAGATATCGTAAGGAACCTCAAATTAGGTGCCTAGAGAAAGCAGAAAAGTTGGGTTGGAAATGCTCAGGGGTCAATTCATGAAGCCAACTCCACAATCTGTGGTTAAGCCACAAGCCATAGACCAGGCTCGTGGATGAGGGCCTCAGAAAGTTAAGATTTTCCTAAGTACAACGTGATCCACAAAGACCATTACGGTCCATGGAAGGAAACATGAATCGTAGATAGTGTCATAGGTATGAGTTCTAGACATGAAGGAAATTTAGAGTTTCTGGAAGGTAACTCACGACCAGTAAGATGAGTCATAGTCTATTATGCGGTCTGTGGTTAGACTTCATAGATAGGTTCCAGGAAAGTGGAAATTTTATTAAGGGTGGAGGGACTCCATGACTCATGGATGGAAGTACAACCTGTGGATAGGGGATTCATGGTTGGCCGTTGGTAACCAGTTTCTGAAGATTGAAAAAGGAGAATAGGACAACGAGAACCACGACTCGCGGTTCAATCCACGACCCGTAATTGGGTCTCGTAGTTCTTGTCCAGCAGTTTTAACGAAGGGTATTTTTGTCAATTTCATCAATCATAAATCTAAACTATGTCGTTTTTATGACTCTTTAGGCCTCTAATCAAACCTTAAGGCCCTAGAATTCCCATTTCTTTTTATTCTTCCACTTTCACAATTTGTCCAAGGCTAATATCCTCTCCAAGAACAAGGTAAGAAGTCTAGAGTTTTCAAGGATCTCCTCCATAATAGCAAGTTCCTTCTTCATAGGATTCACCTTACGTATGTGAGTTAATTTGTGGGTTTTATTTCACCCATAAAGTCCTTCATTAAAAGTTTTTACCTTTTCTTTAAGTTCATTGATACTATCATGTATGTTAATGATGATTTCATGATGCTTTATGTTATATAATGCCTTTAATGTTACCATGTAATGTTTTACTAGATACTTTTCATGTATTTTAAATTGATAGTGATGACCCTAATGATTAGGGTTTTGAATGAAGATGAGTGGTCTATTAATGCATGTTTTGAATAAGCAATTTACTTCCATGATCATACATGATTCTTATGACTTAGGTGTTTATCTCAACTAATGATTTGGCCCACTAAGTTGAAGTCAATATTCGCATGTTACATGATGATAAGTAGGGCATGAAAGAAAGATTTTAAGTTGATGTTTTGTTAAAGATTTAAGCATGTAAATAATACCCTAAATGATGTTTATGATGGTCCCCAAGATGGAGGACAATGTCCCGGTCCGAACCTAGGGCCTAGCCAGGATACAACGAATGTGACACCTGAAGGCATCCCATCCAAGCCTGGTGTTTATATCATAAACATTCATAAGGTGAAATAAGCATACATAAGAGAATAAGCAAGCAGAAGTATAAAAAACTAAGAATGTCATAGTTTCGCTTATGGGAACATACATAAATCATTTGTGTCCAAAACATGTCTCTACATCGTAAGATCTTGGTGGGATCTAGAATATAGACTACTAGCTCATCCTTAAGATATACATCAAAATAAAGAACAAAGTCTCAATGGAAAGGCATCATAAAGGGGCTTGTTCCTGAAGCATGGGAACTCATCGACAAGTCTTCAAGCTCAAAATTTGAATCTAGCCATGGAATGAATAGTCGCCTTTGTTCCACCCCTACATAGTTAGATCATGTAGGCAAAGAAGTATGCGTTAGTACGTGGAATGTACTATGTAGGTATGCCAACAATCGAAGGACATCACAATGATATCAATATGCATAGTCATAATCAATAGAATAAGGACACAATATGCATAGGCATGCAAGCATAAATCATGAGAAAAACATCATTAAATCCATTCATAATACTCAGACCATAACCAACATCTAAGACCATGTGGACTATTACATGGAATCCCGATGTTACCTCTACACCGAGTAAAAGAATAGTCTGCTTTGCCAGGATAAACTATAACTTACCTTACAAGATCCTTCTCATTTCAGCAAGTGCTTTAACATGCATCTTACGGAAACCTTCAATTCGCCATATGCTTTATTTATGTGGATCCACTAACATAAATATCATATAGGGACATAATCATCATCCTTACGGTGACACATAGTTATGAGAAAGGTAGGTTTTATATTAAGGACCCCTTAGGTTGAGTCCCCGCTTCCAATCTCATTCGGTGCTAAGTCATATCCCATGGAATACATAAATCATGCATATACATAGTCTTCAATATAGTTCATACTTCATTAAAATCATACTTTCGTTAGTCATCATACTTTCATGAAAACAACATATCATATGAATAGTCCATATACTTCTCTTTCCATCATGGTGTGGATAGACATTCCCGCCTTAACATCATCATCATAAACATTAGGGTTTTCATCACCCTCTTTAACATAGCATCCTCATTATCATTGTTATAAAACATGCTTTCACATACTTGAGGTCATAGTCATGAAAATCTATAGCTTTGTCATAAGAGACTAGGGCTAAGTGTGGGTCCATGGACATTTGTGTCAAAATCATGCAATTGGATACAATTCATAGAGAAAACATGCAATTGAAATCAAATTGGATCATTAATAGGGAACCCACTTCAAATCACTAAGTCCTAATCATGCATACTTTGAAATCACATACTTTTGCTTGAAAATCAAACACATCATGTAATTCATCATAATTCATGCATAGATGGGCTCAATAGCCATAGAATATTCATAATTTATGCATTTGGGATTATAACATAAAAACCCATAGAAAATCATCATGAAGCATTGATAAAAAGAAGGTTTTCGATTGGGTTCTATGGATAAAACTAATCCATGAATGAAGCCCTATATACCTCAAGTAGAATCCTTAAAATTGAAAAAAATATGGAAAAACTAGTTTTAATAAAATCCTTGACTTAGAGGGAGAAATATTAAGAACCCTTGAGAGAAGTTTTGAAGATTAAAGGCTTTGAATGACTTAGGAATAGAACTTATAAGCGCTAGGTTGGTTAGGTTAGTTAGGACAGCCAAAACGACATTGTTTTGGACTTAGACGAATTGGACATGGCAAAAACACCCTTCATTAAAAATTGTTGGAGTCGTCCACGAAACTCTTTTTACGGGTAGTGGTTATCCTATGGACTGTACCTCATCTCGTCGAACTTTATGTCACAAAGTAGAGTTTCTAGAATTTGCAGCTTCAAATCCATGAACATGTAGGATGACCCATAGTTCCACTTACAGGCCATAAGTCTTTCCATAGAAGTGCTCCAGACTTAGAAAATTTTAGGCTCTTTAGGACTCCTTTCTATGAAACCATTAACAGGACGTGGTTTCATATGCAGTCCATCCTGGAATCTCATAAGTAAACTTCTATAAATCCTTATGTTTTTATCGGGCACATTCCACGAACTTATCCATGACCCATAGACTGGCTCGTAGGATCCAACCAACACACAAATCCTGAACTTTCAGTCTTTCCAAATTAAACTAACAACGTGCAAGGTGTTACAATATCTCCCTATTGGGATCATTTATCCTCGAATTAGACAGATATATGCTTGAATAGATTAGGAGCATAACCATCATCACAATATATATGTGGAAATGCAGCTTAATCATCATTTTCATAAAATTATCAAACTTATGCATCAAATATCATTCAAAAATAATTTCAAGATCATGCATGTATGCAACTTATTAAGTGATACACATTCGCGAGAATTTTGAAGGAATAAATCATATTAAGTACCTTCGGCTTGAGTGGAATGAAAGAGGTAAGAGTATCGTCTCATCATGTCCGCTTCAGCCTCCCAAATAACACTCTCAACTTGTTAGTTTCTCCATAACACTTTGACGGATGCAACCTTTTTATTTCTCAACCTCTTCACTTGTCGGTCCAAAATCTCAACTAGCACTTCTTCATAAGTCAAATCATCCTCAATGGACACATCCTTCAATGAACAATAGAATTAGGATCACCCAAGCATTTCCTGAGCATTGATACATGAAACATCGGATGAACCATAGCTAACTCCATAGGCAAATCTAGCTCATAAGCTATTTTCCCAACTCTCTTCACTATCTTATGAGGTCCTATATATCTAGGACTCAATTTGACTTTCTTACCAAAACGCATCACTTCTTTCATGGGAGAAATCTTCAAATATACCCAATCACCTTCATCAAACTCTAGTTCTCTTCTTCTAAAATCGACGTATGATTTTGATGACTTTGGGAAGCCTTCAACCTTTCCCTTATAACTTTCACCTTCTCCATGGCATCAAGCAACAAATCTGGTCCAATCAATGACATTTCTCCGACTTCAAACCATCCCACCGGTGATCTACACCGTCTTCCATGCAATGATTCAAATGAAGCCATACCAGTACTCTAATGGAAACTATTATTATAAGCAAATTCAATAAGAGGTAAGTGGTCATCCCAACTTCCTTTGAAATCAAGCACACAAGCCCTCAACATATCTTCCAACGTGTGTATAATTCTTTTCGCTTGTCCATCCGTTTGAGGATGAAATGTGGTACTTAACTTCACCTTGTACCAAGGCCTTTTTGGAATGACTTCCAAAAATGAGAAGTAAATTGACCACCCCTATTTGATATATGGACAATGTTACTCCATACAACCTCACCAATTCTTAGGTATAGACTTCAGCATAATCTTTAGCACCATAAGAAAGTCCTTACCGACAAAAAGTGGGTCTCGTCATTCTATCCACCACCATCCATGTTGAGTGAAATTGTTTTCTAGTCTTTGGGAAACCCATGATGAAATCCATATTCACCTCCTCCCATTTCTAAGTCGGTATCTCAATATCTTGAGCCAAACCACTGAGTCTTTGATGTTCCATATTCACTTGTTGACAATTGGCACACCCCATCTCACACTTTGTTATGTCTTTCTTCATGCTATTCCACCAATATACTTCTCTCAAATTCCTATACATCTTGGTGGATCTCGAATGAATAGAATACTTGAAATTATGGGTTTCATCAAGTATCCTTTCCCTTAATCCATCCACATTAGGTATGCATAACCGCCTTTGATAATGTAGTACTCCATCTCCCACTTGTGTGAAGACCTCTATTTTCTTATCAACCACCAACTTCTTCAATTCAACCAAAGTACGATCCATGCCTTGTTTTGCTTTAACTTCCTCCATTAAGGATGATTCTGCTCCATTAGGCACCAACACACCACCATTACTCAAGCTATTAAATCTCACACCTAAACCAGCCAAGGTGATGCAATTCTTTAACCAACTATTTATTCCCATTCTCAACATGTGTCATGCTGCCCATAGACACTCTACTCAATGTGTCGGCCACAACATTAGCCTTGCCAGGGTGATACATCAAACGGATATCGTAATCCTTCAAAAGTTCCAACCATTTTATGTATCTTAGATTCAAATCCCTTTGGCTAAACACGTATTGCAAACTCTTAAGATCGGTGAGTATATCAAAATGTACTCCATAAAGATAATGACACTATTTTTAATGCAAACACAACAACCAACAACTCAAGATCATGTGTAGGATAGTTCTTTTCATGCAATTTCAATTTCCTCGAAGCATAGGCAATGACTTTCCATGTTGCATCAAAATACAACCCAAGCCTATATGTGAGGCATTACAATACACAACAAAACCATCCGGACCTTTGGGTAATGTCAAAATAGGAACCGAAGCAAGACAATCCTTCAATAATTGGAAACACTTTTCACATTCACCATACCATTGGAATTCTGCCTTCTTTTGGGTCAACCTCATCAAAATAGAAGCAATGGAAGAAAAAATCATTCAAAAATCTTCTATAATATCCAACCAAACCCAAGAAGCTCCTAATATTGGATGGAGACAATGGTCTAGGCCAATTCTTCACTGTCTCCATCTTCTTTGTATCTAATACCATCACTCAACATAATGTGACTATGTAAAGCCACCTCTCTTAGCCAAAATTCACACTTGCTAAACTTGGAAAAGAGTTGTCTATCTCTCAATGTTTGCAACACAATCCTCAAATGGTTCTCGTGATCCTTAATATCCCCCAAATACACCAATATATCATCTATGAACACCGCTACAAACATGTCAAAATATGATCTGAAAACCTTGTTCATCAAATCCATGAAAGCGGCAGGAGCATTTGTTAGTCCAAATTACATAACTAAAAATTCAAAATGACTATACCGAGTTGTAAATGCAGTCTTTGGAATAGACCGAAGATCAATCTTAGAGAAATAACTCTCACCTTTTAGTTGATCAAATAGGCCATCGATACTTGGAAGTGGGTACTTGTTTTTTATGGTTACCTTATTCAACTGTTGATAATCCACACACATGCGAAGTGAACCATCCTTCTTCCTTACAAACAATATATGAGCACATCATGATGGCACCTAGGCTTTATGCCCCACCACATTTAGCATTTTGAACTCTATGATTCTTTCAAACTTTCCATCAAAGATCATCTCGATGTGAAGTGGGCCCATCCCAAAGCACCATTTTAAGCTTAAATTTACCAAAGGGCTCAAAATGAGACCAAAAGTCTCAGGTGTCACGATCCAAGCCTCGTGTCACCGACTTAGAACTTCGACTAAGACTTTCGTGTGGCACTTGACAACTTACTCACAAATCTTTCACGATCTTGTAAGCTCAAAATAAGCCTTCCAACTAGATCGCTAAGGGAACGCTAGATTAAGAAGACAAGAGAGCTTTTGTAAAGAAGACTCTTTAGAAAACTTGGAAGATTGCTACAACTTTCTTGGTTTGTTTTTACAAATAAGTCTCCCCTCTATTTATACTATAACCTAGGGGCTTAAGTGCAAGTGACATTTACTCTCCAAGTCTCTCAATAATAACACATTAGACCCTAGTTCTAGAATCCTCTATACATGTAGATATTTCTAAGTCTTCTAAGACAAGGCTAAATCCTTCTAGATTTTTTGAAGTACTTACAAGATTTCCCTACATCTTTCTAGAGTCTTCTAGGAGCTTTAAGTCTTATCCGCAGTGTTCTAGAGTCTTCCGAAAACCTCTCCAAGACTCTAGTTTCTTTTCCTTGAATCTAAACTTCCCACATTTTTATGGAAGACTGGCGGTTCATGACACTCTCCCCCACCTGATGTTGCGATTTTCTCAGCGCAATGCTGCTGTTAGAACTTCCAGTATCTACCTTCGGACTGTACAAATCTCCATTCTGTCCCTCTATGATCTTCTCTGTAGTTCGCCTCTTTCAGCACCCAAGGAGCATTACTGCGGTTGGTTGTCCATGTTTCTGCTTGGCTTCCTTCGACGGCTTCTCTTTTGAAGATTTTAGCTCTTAGAGGGTGTGGAACATGATAATGGTTTTTCATCCTGGAACCTCTCCACAAGCCACAAGGCTGACAGTTGAGCTTCTCCCTCTGACTTACGCATCTTGACTAAGGGTACCAGGCAGAAACCTTCTTGATCCATGACCACGAGTTGTTGGAGGTTGGGGACGATCACCATATGGTACTTCCATAAAAATTCCTGCCCAAGGATGATATCAAAGAGATCTACCGGAGCGACATTGAAGTTAGTCTTACCATGCCACTTACCCAACACTATATCAACTCCCTGAGCAACTCCACACACAAGAGTCATTGGTGCATTGATTGTCCTTAGTTGTGCATTACTTAGGTTATATTTCAGCCCCAACTTGGTTGCTACAGACTTGGTCATGATATTGGCCTTTGCGCCAATGTCGACCATGGCACGAGCGGGTCGTCCATTGATTGTGATATCCATGTACTACGCACAACACTCCTTCGGCTTCTCTGGTTGCCGCATGATAGCTCCAGATAGCCCAATCACGCCTACTCGGGTCGTGTCCGAATCTTCCCCCAATTCGGGTGCCTCCTCCTATGCCTGCTGCTCCTTCTGTTCCCATAGTATGGCACCAAGGCTCTTCAGTTTGGGGCACTTCTTGTAACTATGCGGCCCCCCATATATGTAGCACTTAAGCTCTTTCTCAGGCTGTGCCTTGCCCTCTCTGCTGCTTTGTCGTCCAGACCTCTTATTATGAGGCCTACCGGTGTCATGATGCTTGAGATGTGGCTGCCAACCCTTGCCTTTGCCACCATCTCCCCCACCTTGGTCATGACTACCATCCGAGTTTTCTTCCCGGTCTTTATCTCACCTGTCATGTCAAGAGTACATCAAAGCCTCTGCCTGTGTGATGACCTCATCAATGGTCCTAACTTGTCAATGCTCTAGCTCCATCCTAGCCCAATTCTATAGGCCATCCATGAAGTGGAGCATTATATCATCATCCGTGAGGTTAGGGATCTGGAGCGTACGGGTAGTAAACTCCTTCACGTAGGCCCACGCTACCTGTCTGCCTTAGCTCCTTGAACTTTCGCTTTGCCTCATAGATGACCTTTTTCAGAAAGAAGGCCTTCTTGAACTGATCCCAAGTGTCAATGGCGCATAACCCCTTCCCTATCTTCGACTCCTTTCATTTCCACTATAGTATCGCCATCTACATCAGATACGACACGTATGTGTTGATCTTCATCTCATCATTCCTCATATTGTTACACGTGAAGTAATTCTCCAAGTGCGACAAGAATTTCTCCATCTCTTGCGTGTCTCGGATGCCTTTGAAGACAGGTGGCTTGGGAGCCTCGATCTTGGCCTCCGTTTCTCCAACAATCCCTATGCATCTCCCATCAGCCACACCTTCCTTAAGTGCCCTTATCCTTGCACTCATAGCCTCCATGGTGGCACCCATGGTCTTCATGGTGGCGCTCACGGCCTCCATCTTGCGTAGTGCCTCCATGAGCCGACACTTTAAGGAAGTGATGGTCTCCCTTAGCTCGTACTCCAACGCCTAACGTCCGCCCAACTCTTTTCCGATGTTATCATTCTCCTCAAGGGTGAACTCCTCTAAGGCCTGAAACTTGCCATCGAATTGATTTAGGCGCATGCCCAAGAACTCTATTGCTTGTCTGGTAGCATCCACCCTCGTGACCCATCCTTTGTCGAGCACGACGTTGGCGAGATCTTCACCTCGTTCATTGTCACTTAACTCAGCAGCCGAGAGTGAGTAGGTTGTTATGGTCTCGCTTTGTATCTGTCAGATTGACATCTCTTCAACCTTCTTGGAGCTTTTCTTTCCCTTGAGTTTCTTGCCAACATCCAGCATAACATTGCCGGTGCTGGCGGTATTGATGTCTCCTTCACTTGCCATGCTTCCCTTAGTATGACCCTGCTTTGATACCACATTGTCAAGGACTTCGAACTTCGACTAAGACTTCCATGTGGCACTTGACAACTTACTCACGAATCTTTCAAGATCTTATTAGCTCAAGTAAGCCTTTCCAACTAGATTGCTAAAGGAAAGCTAGATTAAGAAGACAAGAGAGCTTTTTTAATGAAGGCTATTTAGAATACTTGGAAGATTGCTACAACTTTCTTGGTTGGTTTTTACAAATGAGTGCCCCCTCTATTTATACTACGACCTAGGGGCTTAAGTGCAAATAATATTTACTCTCCAAGTCCCTCAATAATTACACATTAGTCCTTAGTTCTAGAATCCTCTATACATCTAGATATTTCTAAGTCTTCCAAGACAAGACTACATCTTTCTAGATTTTTCGAAGTATTTACAAGATTTCCCTACATCTTTCTAGAGTCTTCTAGGAGCTTCAAGTCTTATCCGCAGTGTTCTAGAGTCTTCTGGAAACCTCTCTAAGACTCTAGTTTCTTTTCCTTGACTCTAGATTCTTCCCACATTTTTATGGAAAACTGGCAGGTCGTGACACTAGGGCCTAGTCGTAACACAATGAATGAGAGACTTGAAGGGCACCTCACCCAAGCCTCTTCGCATTCATCAAGCATCCCATAGGTATTGAACATAAATAAAAAGTGGAACTAAATGCGGGAAACTAGAATAAGGGAGAATCAACATCAAGTCAACAAAAGTCATACCATCATCATCATTCATATCCAATCATACCTCTAGCTTAGACTTAGCAGAGGATAAGACATGTCCTGAGCTCACCCTCAAATAAAGAAGCAAAAGAAACAAAGTGAAACAATCTAAAACTCTAAATACATCAAGCTTGAAAGAACTAAGGTGTTGTCCCCAAACTAGAGGACTCACCAAACAACTTGCCTTTAAACGTCCACAAGATATCTACAAGTTGTAGGAGGATGAGCACCAATCTCTACATGGTGATATCATGTAGCCAAAAGTATGAGTTAGTACGTTTATTATACTAAGTATATGGGAGCAATGCAACAAGAGAATCATAATATCATAGTGAACAATATACATAATCATAATAATTGAACGAAGCTCAAGGGATGATGTATGGTCAATGCATCTTTAACACATGATTTGAAACAACATAAATATCTTAACTCGTCATATATGTACTTTATGGGAGGAGACCTTAACCGACATATAAGACCGTGTGAGTTATTACATGGATCCAACACAACCCCCTATGTCAGCTCGAGTAGACTACTTGCTAGGTAGAACTTTGTCAACTTATATATGCACATTAACTTTAACCTTTGCTATTGTGGATCAACTAGCCTTAGCCTACAGGGGCTCCAATGATGGCACATAGTTTTGGGCAATAGCCTGCTACTAGGATTCTCTTAGGTAGATAACCTTATGGCCACCTAACCAAACCCGACTTCAAGCCTTCTCGTGCTAAGTCAAGTGCCACGGAATACTTATAACATAATCTTATGTAAATAACCTTTATAAGCTTAAAAAATAACTTTATCATAATACAAGTGACTCATAAATCTAAAGAATCTATTCAAGTGAGAACTTCCTTATCACAAGAAGATCCATCTTTGATAAGAATTGTCCTTATCATTATCTTTCTTAACATCGGCTTCATAAATACTCATAACTTTCATAAAATTTCATGAATTTCTAGTTAAAATTGATGAGTGTATAATTTACGCTCATTTCCTACTCTTTTTCTTATGATTTTGTGTTGTTAAACTCATAACTTGGGGCTAATTATGCTTTGAATGGTGTATGTTTCAGGTACATATGGTTTAGAATTGGCTTTGCTAGAAAGAAGTGAAGTTGAAGTTGAATTGGAGCCAATAGGAGCTGAAACGGTGCAAAATAGTACCTGGCAACAGTGCTCTTCGTGAACGTGTCCCTCAGGCCCATAAACATGGAGTAGTGGATCTGGAAAGGGCGCGAATGCGCCCAGCACTAGCGCATAGGCAGACCAAAAGGTGGCTAATGCCCGCGATCGCAGAATGTCTTGGCACGAACTCGAAGGGTGAAGAACTTGTTGACCTCTGCGAACATGGAGCAATTCGGCAACCAGTGTCAGGGCAATTCAGGCATTTTGCTATTTCAATCCCAAAATCACATATACATGCATTCCGAGCCCTTATTCAAGCTACTGGATACTATTGATTATTGAAAAGAGAATGCATACATTCTTGAAGAAGAAAAACACACCTTAGTGTAGATTTTAGTTTAGGGTGAGGATTTAGAGCAAGTTTCTATAAATTATTGAGTGGATTGAAGAGTGTGGGATTCACTTGTATTTATCTTTCACTCACTCTTTTTTTCCTTGTTCTTGAATGCTTAATTTGTAGATTTAGTCGAGCTTTGATTATAATTTGTATATGGGTTTTGATTATTTCTCTTGCTTTCATGCTTAGTTGAATATTTACTAATCAAGTGGGTTCCTCCCAGATTGCTTTGATTGTTTGAATTGATTTATGGGTTCATGCATATCTTCATGTATAACTTTAGATTTGAGGTCGCAAACTTGAATCTAGCTTAGATCTTCAATTATTGCTCTAGCGAGTGTAATTGAAGTGGAGGGTTGCATGTAGTCATGGGTTTATGTGTTGAGAGCCTTAATAGGGACTCAATGGCTAAGGTCTTTGGAGTTTTGTTTTGAGGTGCTCAAGCCAAGCGTGTCTTTGAGTGACTCACCTAGGAGACCGTAGTTAGCTCTTGCGAAACATCACCTTCATCCTAGCCGAGGGGTATTTACAAGCAACCTAGCCTACCCATGGAGTTAATTTGATGCCAAGTGTGATGGATCAATTGAGTTTTAATTGATTCCGATATCCCCTATCCTTGCTTGATCAATCCTTACCCAATTGTTTCTTAGGAGTAGTTGTTAGTTTAGCTTCCCCGCATTTAGTTAGAATTCTTGATTGGTATTTGATTATTGAGTCAAAATCTAGTAGTCATAGGTCCTTGTTCTACTCAATCGCCGCCACATTGTTCCCTGTGGGATTCGACCCCGACCTCTAGAGTTGGGTTATTATGTTGATGATAACCACCCCTGCATCCTTTGTCATCAAAACATTGCATGATTAACATTAGTTTCTTGCTTAGAGTTGCACTAAGCAGAAGTTGTGCTTATAATCAGATGAAGGTCAAAAACACACCTTCAGATATACATTATGTTCCTCTAGTTGTGATCTGCCTTTGTAAAATGAAGGTAGACGTGTGTGGCAATGAATCTGTTCTGGCAAAGTATATCCATTCTCTAATCTGAAGTTGAAGATATATAAACATGTCGATATTCCTAGCACATTGTTTCTTAGTTTAGCTCATTAGTTGGAATGGGTGAAAGAAAAGGAAAGCAACAGTTCTTTAGCCCATGGATTTTGTCTTTCTACTTTACAGATGCTCATGCAAAGTTTTTGTCTCGCTCTGAAGATATCTTCCCTTGTATCAATTATTAGTTAGATTATGGTGCCTCTTCCTTGTCTGTAGTAGTTGTGTGCAAGCAGAAAATGGACAGTGCCTTGAGAGAATATTGAGACTACTAACTAAACGTTAATAGATCCTCACAGTGGCGACTGAAGCAATCACGCTCTCTTGTTCAAGATATGGATCAGACATTCTTGCTCTTCCAGTTTTAGTTGTTTCAACTTTCCTTATCATTGCAACATGGTTGTTCAGTTTCAAAGTCAAAGCTGTCTTTTATGAGTGCCAGAACTGCAAGAAGACGTTTATTTAAACTTTATTTGGCTTTCTCATTTTGTTTGAGTGAGATTGGTGCTTGGCTGGCTGTCAAGGTAAATTTGTTCCTTGTTGGTGCCAAAATGAATAAATAAATGTTTCAGTCTCGATCATTTTCCTAACATGAGACCTCATTTTGAATCTCGCAATTGAGTTCTTGCCCCATGAAAAAATTGATTTCTTTTCATAGGGAGAATTAGATGTATGTGCTCAAATAATTGTTAGAAATTTCAGTTTGGCTGCATCTAAGATTTTCTTGGCTCGCTTACCTTCTGATATTATAGTTACAACATCCATTTTCTTTTCTCCCTGAACTGTAAGATTTTTTTTATATATATATATTTCTACTATCTGTCTCTTAATCACTCTCTCTTCCCTATAAAAATAGGGTCAATTGGTAGAGATATCCAGGCAAATGTGGATGCTGGATACTTGTCATCCAAGGTTAATTGTCATCCAGAGTTGATTGAATCTACTAATTAGTCAAAAGACTATATATCAGTTCAATCTTTTGGAAGTTTGAAGAATAAATAGAAAAAAGAGAAGTGATTGGTTAGATTATTTAAACATTTTGTGTTTATGAGAGACCTCTTCGAAGAAGGAAGGCCATCTTTTTGTTTCCCTGGGCGAAATGAACCTGCTTTACTTCTCTTTAAGAGATTTTTTAGCGAGCAAACAACAACAATATACCCAGTGAAATCCCACAGGTGAGTCGGGGGAGATTTTTTAGGAAGCACATATAGAATTATATGTGATTTAGTGTTTGATGCAATTAAATATTTGTGAGATCCTATGGTTCCTTTGTATTGTTCTTGAGCATACATTGGATTCATGAATAATTTATATGAACTTCCCCTGGGATTTACTTTGGACAGTTTCTAAGATCATCCATTCTTTTGAAGGAAAATAGGATTATATATTTAGTCATTTACTGAAAAACAATCTTTCCGTTGGTAACAGAGACCAGAAGGATTAATTGAGACGCTGAGAAAATTATTACAGCTATTGTTCTTTGGTTTCTTATTGAATGAGTTGCTTCCAGAACTAAGTGGTCGGAGAACTGAGTACACAGCAAGACATATTCTATGGTCCAGTGACAGAGTAGGAAATTACAAAACAAAATTGTTGAAGAATTTTGCAAGGAGTTGGCAACTTTTAACTTTTATTTATTTATTTTTGCTTTCTAGATAGTTTCTGAAGATTTGAAGTCTGATATCCATGCGAACACTGCAGGTGAACATTATTGTTGCTTGGATGTTCAAAGCAACCTTGACATTTGATTTGGTCCCTCAGCTATTGTTTGCAACTTTATACAACCACCTGGACGAGCTCGAATGCAAAACTCTGACATTCTTCTGATGGTTAGAAGGTATGTTTTGTCAATCTATTAAAAGTGATACTATGAATGTTTTTTAGAGTGCTGTCATTATTACTTTAGTGTATTATTTACTAAACATTACACTTATGCTATTGTCGCTTGCTATTACAGTACTATTATAAAAAGATTAAATGAATTATTTAGAAGAATCTAATAAACAATCACTTTCTTTTTTGAGAAGGTAACATTTTTTGTATAACTATTTGCTGCATAAAGA
>JAPFFP010000094.1:7949067-7974349 GCA_026153255.1 Solanum medicagineum | reverse complement strand
ACTTACAGAAAAATTGGTGAAGTTAGAACTTCTATGAACCAAGAATTCTTTTGTAAGTTTAGTGTCTTATTCTGTCACAACCCAAGCCTAGGGCCTAGATGTGACACGGCTAATGGGGAACTCGAAGGAACCCCAAACAAGCCTCTTAGCATATCATTACACATCCTTGGTCACGGAAGCAATAAAATAACAATAAGAGATGGTAAAAAGGGAATACGGGGATAAGGGACATCCTTGATACCATAAAAACATAAAGCTAATAGCATAGCATTAACATATCATAAGGTTCCAACAACACCTCTAATACATAGATAGGAGCGGGGGCCAAGACAGCTTTCCGGGCTCACCCTCATAGTCGAAAGCATACAATTAGATAATGAGAGTCTTTACATAACATGAGAACAAGAAATATCGTCCTCGGAGTTGAGGACTCACCAAACTTGCCTTAACAAGGTAGTACTAGCCACGGGGAGGAAGTGGATGATCGTGAGGAGCTCCGGTTCCTACATACTTAACATCATATAGGCATAGAGTATGCGTTAGTACGTTTGAATGTACTAAGTATGAAGGATGCAATGCAACAAGAGATAGGCAATACAATCAAAATGCATAATTAGGCAATAAATGAGCATATAGCAATATGGCATGCATGAATGATGCTTGAAGTAAACATGTTTATATATAGGACATATTTCATGTGTAGGAAAAGACCATCATCATAAACCAAGAAAACTTAGTACTTGGATTCCAAGGTAGACTACCCCTTGAAAGTGATTGATGAATCAACCCCTCAATTGGTTGATGGTTGTTACACCCTACCATCCATGGTGATTAAGGTATCAAACCCTCAATTGGTTGACGGCATGACCAACCCCGTCCCAAGTGATTGAGGAATCAACTCCCCAATTGGTTGATGGGCATGACCACCCCCCATCCAAAGTGATTGAGGTATCAACCCCTCAATTGGTTAATGGGCATATCACCCCCCATCAAGATGGTTGAGGCAACTTACCCCTCCTCAACTAGGTATGGTCAACTCACTGTCACGACCCAAGCCTAGGGCCTAGACGTGACACGGTGAATGGAGAACTCGAAGGGACCCCAAAAAAGTCTCTTAACATATCATTACACATCATTGGTCGCGAAATCTATTAAACAACATAATTGAATTAGAAATAGGGGCAAAGGGGCTAAAGGAAAGCTTTCGTAACATAAGTATCAAACAAGAGAGTCAAGGTTCATGGCATAAATATATAACGTGTCCAATAACACCTCTAAATATAGAATTTAGCAGGGGCCAAGACATAACAACCGGGCTCACCCTCATAGACAATAAGAAACATAAATCAAGAAAAGAGAATCTTAATACATAGCATAAGAGCATAGTCATTGTCCCCGGAATAGAGGACTCACCAACTAGCTTGAGATGATGGTACTAGCCACGTAGAGAAGGATGATTAAGTGGGTCTGACATGGTGACATCATGTAGGCATAGAGTATGCATTAGTATGTCTGAATGTACCAAGTATGAAGGATACAATGCAACAAGTAATAAGCACCATAAACAAAATGCATAACATAGGCAATGAATAAGCATATAGCAATATGGCATGTAGGAATGACATTTGAAGTAGAATCATGCTTATATAGAATATAATACATATGTAAGGAGAGACCATTATTAGTGAATATCTAAGGCCTACAACCTCCTTGGAGAGGCGAATGAGGTACAAACCCCTCAATATGGTTGATGAGGTACAAACCCCTCAATATGGTTGATGAGGTACAAACCCTTCAACATAATTGATAAGGTACAACCCCTCAGCATGGTTGATAAGGTACAAACCCCTCAACATGGATATCA
Organism: Solanum medicagineum; assembly: GCA_026153255.1. NCBI lineage: Eukaryota > Viridiplantae > Streptophyta > Magnoliopsida > Solanales > Solanaceae > Solanum > Solanum medicagineum. Next base: position 7,972,485 of record JAPFFP010000094.1, on the reverse strand, counting down.
AGGTACAAACCCCTTGACATGGTTGCACAGGGCTACCACCTCCCGAGTGAGGCAATCGAGATACAAACCCTACAACATGGTTAACCAGGCCTACAACCTCACAAGTGAGGCTTGGTCAATTCCCAACACTATAGAGATAATATCATATTCATACATTCCTTTCATCATCATATAGTTATTCAACACATAAGACATGCATTAGGCCTTCAATTCCTCAAGAAATCATAATCGAACATTCTATTGAACACTTGGTGGGTGTGTAGTGCTAGTGTAAAACCATGCAATTTAATAGTCGAATCATACTAGAAAATTCAGTGTAAAACCATCAATAGATACATGGTAACACCTTCAAGAAATATATATCAAAATCCATCATCAAATCTCACAATAGATCTTAGAATCATAGCTCAAAACATGCTAAAACAATCATAATTTCATGAAACCCCAACACAGTATGCAGTGAAATTCATAATAAATAAGACCCATGAGTAAATCAACATTAAATCATGCAATTTAGGTAAAAGAAAGTTTGGGCGCCATGGGTGAAAGGACCCATTCGTTGAAACCCACATACCTTGACTTTGGAGAATTCCTTGAAGAAGATCTGAATGGAGGCTTGAAGCTTGAATGAAATCCTTAAGATCCGGAAGAGACTTGGACACTTGATTTTGAGGTGAAATATTTGTCTAAGTGTTTGAGTGAGTATTGGGGAATGTCTTGTATAATATAAAGGTGAAATATGGCTAAGTATAGGTATTTTCACGTATGGGAAGACTTAGGCCCAAGACCCAAAAGTCTTAGATCGAGATAGAAAACTGGCAGCCAAAATACACTATAGTGCGCCCTTGGCACGTCATGCCAGGGGCACGAATAGCTCACTAGAAATCATATTTTGCGATTTCTAAATCTTGAAATTATTGCTCTAAAATTAGGGTTAGACCCATTTTCCACTCAATTTTGTCCACTAATCAATAATATGAAGTCGGATTTTGAGATCACGCACGAATTTTGAGATATATGGAAATTACGATTTCGAGCACTTTTGAGGCATATTTTCAAGCACTTTTTGGGGTCATTTCAATATCTCCCCTTGGGAACATTCGTCCCCGAATGTTAAAGAAACTTATATGATAGATGTAAACATGGAAATTTCAGCCCACATAAGGATGCGACAATGCACTTAAACATCATTTTAGAAATCTCAACATAAGTGTAAAATCATCATAAACTTGTCAATCTAAACATGAATGCATACAAATGTCATGGGTTGAAACATAGACTTGAAATCACATTGGAGACTTAGATAAATACCTTAGACTAGAGTGGAGTGGAAAAGATAAGGATATCACTTTTGCATGTTCGTTTTGGCCTCCCATGTAGCACTTTCAACTTATTGATTCCTTCAAAGGACCTTAAGGAAAGCCATATCCTTGTTCCTCAACCTTTTCACTTGTCTATCCAAAATCTAATTGGGAACCTCTTCATAAGATAATTTGTCCTCAACAACACCCACAACATCCAGCAGGACAATAGCATTAGGGTCACCCACACATTTCCTCAACATGGATGCATGAAACACCAGATGAACCAAATCTATTTCACTAGGCAACTCCAACTCATAAGCTACCTTGCCAATCCTCCTCATCACCCTATAAAGACCCATATATCTTGGTCTTAACTTACTCTTCTTACCGAAATGAACCACACCCTTCATCGGTGAAACCTTCAAATTGACCCAATCACCAACTTTAAATTCAAGGTCTCTCCTTCTCACATCGACATAGGATTTTTGATGACTTTGGGATGTTTTCGACCTTTCCCTAATCATCCTTCCCTTATGAAGAGCCTCCATAACCAGATCTGGACCCATCAAAGCCACCTCTCATACCTAAAACCACTCAACCGGTAATCTACAACGCCTACTATAGAGGGCCTCAAAAGGAGTCATACCAATACTAGAATGATAGCTATTGTTATATGCAAACTCAATCAATGGAAGATGATCATCCCAACTACCCCTCAAATCCAATAAACAAGCCCTAAGCATATCCTCAAGAGTTTGGATAGTTCTTTCAGTTTGGCCATCCGTTTGAGGGTTAAAGGTCGTACTAAGCCTAACTTTTGTACCAAGACCCCTTTGAAAGGAATTCCAAAAATGTGAAGTAAATTGAGCACCACAATCTGATATAATAGAAAAGGGAACCCCATGCAACCTTACTAACTCATGGATGTACAACCTAGCATAATCTTTAGCCCTATATGTAGCCTTAACCGATAAAAAATGAGCCGATTTTGTCATTCTATCAACCACAACCCAAATAGAATCAAAACCTTTTCTAGTCTTTAGCAACCCAACCACAAAATCCATATTAATCTCTTGCCACTTCCAAGTAGAAATATCTATATCTTGTACTAGGCCACCCTTCCTTTGGTGCTCGACTTTGACTTGTTGGCAACTATGACAACCGAATACAAATTTGGCAATGTCCCTCTTCATGCCTCCCCACCAATACACATCCCTCAAATCTCTATACATTTTGGTAGAACCGGGCTGAATAGCATAAGAAGAATTATGGGCCTTATCAAAGATTTTCTCCCTCAAGCCATCAACACAAGGTACACACAACCTACCTTGGTACCTAAGGACACCATCTCCCCCTTGTAAGAAAACCTCCACTTTGCCATCTCTCATTAATGCCTTCAATTCTAACAAGGAGGGGTCAAGATCTTGCTTTTCTTTTACCTCATCAACCAAGGAAGATTTTGAACCATCAACAACCACTATACCACCATTATCAACCTCTTCCAACCTAATCCCAAATCTAGCCAATCGATGGACCTCCCTAGCCACCCCTTTGCCACCATCATCAACATGTGCTAGGCAACCCATGGACACCCTACTCACAGCATCAGCCACCATAGTAGCCTTACCAGGATGATAATGCACACTTATATCATAGTCCTTAAGAAGTTCTAACCACCTTCTTTGTCTCAAGTTGAGGTCCTTTTGAGTGAGGACATATTGAAGACTCTTATGATCGGTGAATACATAAACATGCACCTATACAAATAGTGACGCTAAATTTTCAAAGCAAAGACCACGGTGGCTAATTCAAGATCATGAGTAGGATAATTCTTTTCATGTACTTTGAGTTGTCTAGAAGCATAGGCTATCACCTTACAATTTTTCATTAGAACACAACACAAACCAATTCTAGAAGCATCACAATACACAACAAACCCTTCTAGCCCTTTCGGTAGTGACAAAATAGGAGCGGACACAAGCTTATCCTTCAATGTTTAGAAACTCTTTTCACACTCATCGGACCACACAAATTTGGATTTCTTTTGGGTCAACTTAGTCGTGGGAGAAGCAATAGAAGAGAACCCATTCACAAACCTCCGATAGTAACCCACTAAGCCCAAGAAGTTCCTAATATCCGACAGGGTCAACGGTCTAGGCCAATTTCTAATCACTTCCATCTCTTTAGGTTCCACCTTAATACCATCCCCTGACACCACATGACCTAGAAAGGCAACCTCCTTCAACCAAAATTCAAAATTCTCATATTTAAGATACAACTTCTATTCCCTCAAACTTTGTAGCACTACCTTCAAATGACCCATATGCTCCTCCTCACTATGTGAATAGATCAAAATATCATCAATGAAGACCATAACAAACGAATCAAGGTAGGGTTTGAAGATCCTATTCATAAGATCCATGAAGATAGCCGGTGCATTGGTCAACCCAAAAGACATCACAACAAATTCATAATGCCAATATCTAGTCCGGAAGGCCATCTTAGGAATATCACACTCCCTCACCTTCACTTGATGATACTCGGACCGAAGATCAATCTTAGAGAAGTGACTAGCCCCTTACAATTGGTCAAAAAAATAATGAATTCCTGGAAGAGGATACATATTCCTTTATGGTGACCCTATTGAGTTGATGGTAGTCAATACACATTCTAAGGGACCCATCTTTCTCCTTCACAAAGAACACCAGTGCACCCCAAGGTGATTTGCTAGGCCTAATGAAACCCTTCTCCAACAAATCCCTCAATTGTTCCTTCAACTACTTTAACTCCATCGGGGCCATACGGTAAGGGGGGAATAGAAATGGGTTGAGTATCGGGAAGGAGGTTTATACTAAAATCTATTTCCCTTTCGGGAGGAACACCAGGAAAGTCATTTGGAAAGACATCAAAGAACTCATTTACAATCGGAACTGACTCTGTAGGAAGGACCTTGGACTCCACATCCCTAACCCTCATAAGATAATGAAGGCACCCCTTAGAGATCAACTTACGGGCTTTAATGCAAGAGATGAACCTACCCTTGACCACCATATCATGACTCTCCCACTCAAAAATGGGCCATCTGGGAATTAGAATTTGACTTTACAGGTTCTACAATCAATAGAGGCATAGTGTGCATGCAACTAATCCATCCTAAGAATGATATCAAAATCCACCATTTCCAACTCAACAAGATCACAAGGCAATATCTTATGCAAAATGCAAACAAGACAATTTCTATAAACCTTTCTAGCAATAATAGATGCATCAATGAGAGTAGACATCTCATACGACTCACACAATAATTCGGGCTCAATATGGGACTTTTTGGCAACAAAAGGTAACAAAAGAAAGAATGGTACCCTGATCAATCAATGTATACACGTCAAAATAAAAGACTTTTGACATATCGGTGACGACAGCGAAAACCTCCTCAACCCCTTGCCTCCCTTGGAGTACATAGAACCGATTGTGCCTTGGGGCAGCATATTGTCAGCCACCTCTCCCCAAAGGAACCCCATTAGCACCTTGGGGATGAACCTCCTTACCCTTGTTGCGATTTTGAGGCCAATCTATCACCTTATGCCCAACTTCCCCACAACCATAACAAGCATTAGTATCCCTCAAGCACGAGCCACTGTGACCCCTACCATATTTTGGACACCCACCAATAGGAAGACACCCCCAACACCTTGGGCCCCTTGGAAAGTCATTGGCAACCCTCTTATTAAATGCATGAGAAGACCCGAGGCCTTGATGGAACCGGCTACCCTTTCGACTATGGAACTTTCCCTCAAAATGGGCCCTCTTGGCCTCATGACCCCTTCTTTTCCTCAACTTCTCCTCTTTTATTTGTTCGACATAGGTCATCAAATGGGACAAATCCATTTACTAATCAATATAGCGAACCGACATTCCTCACTCACCAAATTGGATACACCTATCACAAACTTGCTCATTCTAGACCTTGGGTTGGCAACCAAGTAGGGAGCATATTTAGAGAGTTGGTTGAACTTGAGGGAATACTCCCTCACGCTCAATGATCCTTGTTTCAAATTCATAAGCTCCATCATCTTGGCCTCCCTAAGCTCAGAAGGGAAGAACCAATTAAAAAAGGCCACTTTGAACTCCTCCCATAGTACACATTATTATTTCCCTTCTCCTCCTTCCATTGAGTATACCATATTTGTGCCACCCCCTTGAGTTGGTAAACCGCTAACTCTGCCTTCTCTTCTTATCTAACACCAATAATAGCCAAAACCTTGTAGACCTCATCAATGACCTCTTGAGGGTCCTCATCAACCTTTGTCCCATAGAATTATGAGGGATTTATCCTCATGAAGTCTATCACCCTAGCCCCCAAGGCAGTAGCACGAGGGGCTTGGGCCCCTTGATTGACTTGGTTGGCCATAGCTTGGGCAAGAAAAGTGAGAGCATCCCGGAGCTCACCATGAGCCGGTTGTTCCTCGAGGGTGCAGGCTCTTCTTCCTCTAGTGTTAGGCATGATCTAGCATAGCAAAGAACAATCGTTAGGGGGAAAACCTTATCTATCTTTTATAGCACAACATAGATCAAGAAGAAGGGAAACATTTCCTAAAATGTTTCATAGCCCCTTGCTCATAGTTGTGGTGCACAACACAACTATGAACAAGGCTCTAATCTACATGGTGTGTTGGATGTCAAGGACCTAACAACCTAGTGCTTTGATACCAAGTTTGCCATGACCCAAGCCTAGGGCCTAAACATGACACGGCGAATGGGGAACTCAAAGGGACTCCAAACAAGCCTCTTAACATATTACTATACATCATTGACCGCAGAAGCAATTAAACAACAAAATTGAATTAGAAATAGGGGAAAAGGTACTAAAAGAAAGCTTTCATAACATAAGCATCAAAGAAGAGAGTCAAGGCTCATGGCATAAATACATAACGTGTCCAACAACACCTCTAAACATAGAACTTAACGGGGGCCAAGACATAACAATCGGGCTCACCCTCATAGAAAATAAGAAACATACATCAAGAAAAGAGAATCTAATACATAGCATAAGAGTATAGTCATTGTCCCCGGAATGGAGGACTCACCAACTAGCTTGAGATTGATCGTACTAGCCATGTGGAAGAGGATGATCAAGTGAGACTCCGATTCCAACATGGTGACATCATATAGGCATAGAGTATGCGTTAGTACATTTGAATGTACTAAGTATAAAGGATGCAATGCAACAAGTGATAAGCACCATAAAAAAATGCATAACATAGGCAATGAATAAGCATATAGCAATATGGCATGTATGAATGACACTTGAAGTAAAATCATGCTTATATAGAACATAATTGTCACTCCCCGGATCTATGACCTAGACATGACCGGCGAAGGGGGGACCTAAAGGAACCCCCAAACAAGCCTCATAGCATATCATTACACATCTTTGGTCACAGAAGCAATTAAAATAACAATAAGAGATAAGCATAAACAAGGGAAATCGGGTCTAAGGTAAAGAGTTAAACACTTGAATAACATAAATGAGTCAAAGCTCAAGTATAATACATAACTTGCCCAACAACACCTCTAGACATAGAACTTAGCGGGACCCAAGACAAGCAAACAGGCTCACCCTGATAGTCATAATTATTCCAAAATATACAAGATGTAGTCTGAACATAAGCATGAAAGAAGATAGATATTGTCCCCGCACATGAGGACTCACCAAAAGCTAACTTTAACAATCTGTCTAGCCACAAGGAGAATCAATAGGGGCTCCGATTCTTACATGGTAACATTATGTAGGCATAGAGTATACGTTAGTACGTTTGAATGTACTAAGTATGCAAGGTACAATGCATGTAACTTACCAAAACCTGCATATCGACGTTAGATGACAAGGCACATAATATAGAAAGAGTTGAATATGGAAGAATGTAATATATGAGATGCTATGAAAGTCATGATGCATGAAATGCAAATGATGCGCTTATATATATTGGGGATGTGACCTCAACCGACATAAGTAAGACCAAGCGGGCTTTTAGTTGGAATCTCGATGAAATCCCCTCATCGGTAAAGAGGTGATCTACTTGCCAAGGGTAGACCATATTTCACCTTACGGGACAACTCCCTCTTCGTATGAAGTAACCTTCCTTATGGGACAATGCCCTCTTTTGATAGGATTTTCACAAATCACAAATAAAATCATTTTTTCTCTTTACGGGACAACTCCCTCTTCAGATCGAAAACCTATGCTACGCATATGTTTCAAGGAAAGGGAGAGGGCCCTTGGGGATAGCCCTAACGCCCCCAATCCATCAGTGATAAATCATCATCCCACAAGAATAAATGTAGTATACATATATATACATGCTTTCAAAGACAATATTCATTTCCAAGATCATTTCAATGCATTCTTAGGCTTAAAGGCCAAAACATAATGTCATAGTCTATATACTCATGCATAGGAATAGTCCATTCATATACAAAATGGTGCAAGCACCCAAAATGCTCAAAGAGCCGAAATCAAAGACATATATGTGATCACAATATTGCCATAATCAATATTTTATCAAAACTCATATCATAGGACATAGTTGGGCTTAACCCATAACATAATATCTCAAAATAATCCATGTACATGAATGAATATGCTATGGATAATGAGAGAATGGCATGGGTAACTAGGATTCAATCTAAAATCAATAATATAATATAAAATTCAATCGAAAACATAATTAAATCCACATTTAAATTCATAGTGTAATCACTCATGCATTTAGAAGTCTTAAAGGGGACATGCATACTTGAAATTCCATAAACCCCAAAGAAAATCCTCATGTAATAGTTTAAATCACATTAAAATCATCAAATAAACACTACCCATGCATAATTAGAATTTTAGGATTCATAATCTTCAAAACCCCAATTTAAAGTAAACTAGAAATCCATGAGATTGCTTAAAAATAATTTTGGGTCTCCTTGATTGAAAGGAAGTGAAGGATCAACCTACATATCTTAGACCTTGAGTTCCTTGGAATTGAGTTTGGGAAGAATGGAAGCTTAGAAGTGGGTCTTGGAATCCAAACTTGTTCTTGGGCTTACTTGAAATTGAATTGGAGCTTAATGGAGGCTTTTGAGAGGACTTAGGAGTGTGATTGAGATGAGCATAGTGAGTTTGATCCTTTGGAACATTGTTTAGGTCTTTTAGGAAGGTTAAGATAGCTTAGGAAGTCAAAAAGGGTCATCAGAATAATTAGCATTTACGAAAATGCCATGAGTGAACGGATGGAAAATTTGGCAAAGTGTTGCCCCACGAAAGGTCCCATGGGTTGTGTGGCACTCCATGGGTCGTGTGGAGTGCCTGTAACAAGGTACTTAGTCTAAATATTGAAGTTGAAAATCGATTGGAAAAAGGCGTCTCATCGCGACCACGGAGGCCTCCACGGGTCGTGTGGAGCTTCACGGCCCGTGTGGAGGGGTCGTGGAACCATTCTTGGTCCAGGAAAGTGTTTCCCAGGCTCATTCCTATGCCCATAGGTCCTGTCCCAAGCCACAGGTCATGGTGAGGGGGCGTGGCTGAACACTCGGCAAAAAACTCCCCCAAATGCCCACTTCAACCCTCTTGCTCACCTTCACACCTCACCCTACGACCAGTGACAAGCCACATGACCCGTGCCACTAGTCGTGGTCCATGCCAGCCAAATATGGATTTTCCCAGCCTCACATACCTCACATGACCCGTACAACCCACCACTGGCCGTATAGGTGCCCGTGGGGCTTCACTGCACGGGAGGGTCTCATGAAGACAGACATAACTCCTTCATGCGAACTCGAAATGAGGTGAAACCAAGTGCGTTCGAAAGTGAACTCAAAGAGCTTTCAGTTTATATGTCATGAGGCACACTGTTCCAAATGTGCTATGAGTTATGCTTGTTTAAAGTTGATCCTTCTACCGGTACTTGGGTCGAACTTAGCCAATTAAAATCCTTTGATACGTTCCTCAAAAAATCCAATTTGGGCAGGAGTCCATGACATTCTTAAACAACATACATAAGCTTCGAGATTCTGGGTCCTTACAATAATACATGTGTAAGGAGAGACCATTATTAGTGAATATCCAAGACCTACCACCTCCTTGGAGAGGCGAATGAGGTACAAACCCCTCAATATGGTTGATGAGGTACAAACCCTTAACATGGTTGATGAGGTACAAATCTCTTAACATGCTTATCAAGGTACAAACCCCTCGTCATAGTTGCACGGGCCTACCACCTCCAAAGCGATGTGATCAAGGTACAAACCCCTCAACATGGTTACCCGGGCCTACAACCTTCCGACTTGGTCAATTCCCAACAATATAGATATAATATCATACACATACATTCCTTTCATCATCATGTAGTCATTCAACTCATAAGATATGCATTGGGCCTTCAATTCCTCAAGAAATCATAACCAAACATTTTATCAAACACTTGGCGGGTGTGTAGTGCTAGTGTAAAACTATGCGATTCAAGAGTGGAATCATGCTACCTCAAGCAATATACATCAAAATTCTTCATCAAATCTCACAATAGATTTTAGAATCATAGCTCAAAACATGCTAAAACAATCATAATTTCATGAAACCCAACATAGTATGTAGTGAAATTCATAATAAGTAAGACTCATGAGTAAATCAACTTTAAATCATGCAATTTAGGTAAAAGAAGTTTGGGCACCATGGGTGAAAGGACCCATTGGTTGAAACCCACATACCTTGACTTTGGAGAATTCCTCGAAGAAGATTTGAATGGAGGTTTGAAGCTTGAGTGAAATCCTTAAGATCCGAAAGAGACTTGGACACTTTATTTTGAGGTGAAATATTTGTCTAAGTGTTAGAGTGAGTATTGGGGAATGTCTTGTATGATATAAGGTGAAAAATAGCTAAGTATAGGTACTTTCACTTATGGGAAGACTTAGGCCCAAGACCCAAAAGCTTTGGACCAAGATAGAAAACTGACTGCCAAAATACACTATAGTGTGCCCTTGGCGGGTCATGCCAGGGGCACGAATAGCTCACTAGAAATCGGGGTTAGACCCATTCCCAACTTAATTTTACCTCCTGATCAAGAATATTAAGTCAAATTTTTGATATCACGCACGAATTTTGAGATATATGGAAATTACGATTTCGGGCACTTCCGAGGCATATTTTCGGGCACTTTTTGGGGTCGTTTCACTCACAACACTGTACGTACCTTCCGTGAAATCAACAGATATATACCTTCCTTTCATCACCATAAATTCATTCAAGTCATAGGTCATACAATAGATCATCAATAACTCAAGAATCCAAAATCAGATATTTTGTCAAACACTTCGCGGGTGTGTAATGCTAGTTTAAAACTATGCAATTAAAGAGTGAAGTCATGCAAGAAAACTTGAAGTAAATCAACCTACCAACACTTGGTAATACCCTCATGCAATATACATCAAAATCCTTCATCAAATCTCAAGATAGATCATAGATTCATAGCTCAAAACGTGCCTAAACAATCACACGTTTATAAAAATCCAACATAGTTCATAGTCAAATTCATAATAAGTAAGATCCATAAGTAAATCAACTTAGAAACATGCAATTTAAGTAAAAGGAAAGGTTAGGCATCATGGGTGAAAGGACCCAATGATTAAAACTCACAAACCTTAACTTTGGAGATTTCCTTGAAGAAGATTTGAATGGAGACTTAAAGCTTGGGTGAAATCCTTAGATCTGGAAGGAGATTGAGACATTTGAATTTTGGGTAAAATATTTTTCTAAGTGTTTAAGAGATTATTGGGGAATGTCTTGAATGATATGAGGTTGAAAAATGACTAAGTATAGGTGCTTTTATGTATAGGAAGGCTTAGGGACAAGACCCAAAGGCCTTGGACCAAAACAGGAAAAACTGGTAACAAAATACACAAGTCCACGTCTAGTCCGCAACGCGGACCCAATGCACAGGACAAATTTGCTATATGTCTTCTAAAATTTGGGTTATACACATTTCCCACTCAATTTTGCCCCCTGAACAAGAATATGAAGTCGTATTTTCGATATCACATACAAATTTTGAGATACAGAAATTACAATTATGGGAACTTCCAAGGCACATTTTCATGCACTTTTTAGGATCGTTTCATATTCCATCACATTATACTGGCAAAATCTTTGTTGTTCTCGCAGTTTTGTGCTAGAGGCCATGCGTGTGACCTGGCATTCATGAGTGCTCTAGAAATCTGTCATAATTTCATAAAAGCGGCACCATTCCACACTCATATAGGTCCAATCATCAAGTGTATTTTGCAGAACAATACACCACCTATAAAGAATATGATTTGGATTTAGAATTTAATTCAACCCTCATTTTGCCTTGCAGATTGTTGCACTATATTCACACATCATAGGAGGGAAATAATTTTATAGTGCTTACTTGAGCAACTAATGACTTGTTATTACCCATATGAACCTAATTCATGGGATCTCCAATCACATAGGTTGGGTTACCATCATTGTTAATCTTCTCAATTTGACTAATGAAGTCACTCCTCTCGATGTTTCTTTTAGTCAGTGAATTGATCAGATTCACCTCCGACTACACAAAATAATTTCATCTCATAACAGTTGCTTTATCATACTATAGCTCAACCACATTTATTTAATTATTCCATTACAAAAATTATTTTCACAAGAATTATTATTGCTTGGCAAACACATATGAATTTTTAAATCCACTTATTATCATATATTGTGCCCCTCTAATACAATCAAAATATTCAACTTATTAGGTACTATGCTTATGGTACCTCTCATGTATCATTTATCATTTCTTTTCAAAAATATAAACAATGTCATTATTCTTTCAAAATATAAAACACCATCATTTTCAACAAGGTATAAAACTTGTACGTCACCATTGTTTCCTCTTTGAAATTCATTCTCAAAATCATTTTCAACAATACTAGTATGATAAATATAATCACTCCATTCAAGAAATGATATTTTCAACAAATTCAAGTTATTATAATATTGTATTCAATCACATCACAATAGATCACCACAAATATGTATTAATATTAAATTAGCACACAATCAAAATTTAGATCATATTTTCCTTTTGTAAGGATCATGTATAACAACCAAAAGACACCTCTACACTTGCAAAATACCCCTACACTTTTAAATATTTTAAAATGGGGGAATAGCTTTTTCACAATTTATAAAGCTTTTCAAATTAATATGTATCATACAAATTTATATTTAAAAATATATAGCAGTTTAATTTCTCAACAAACATACAATTACATACTGAGAGACACCTATAAATGTGACACATAAATATTGTCACCTTAATCTTTTAAAACATATAACCTCTAAATTATAATAAAGAATACAATTAAGACTAGTCAAATAACTATATTATCTCTTACACTCTCAAACATTAGAATATTTTCCATAAAATCAAATAAGCAACATTTTTTACCTTAGAAAGGAATTTCAATATAAAAATAATACCAAAAGAGCATTAATAAAATATTAAAATAATAAATTTGAACTCATAAGTTTATAATTCATTTTATTAAACTAAATAGACTATAAGTCTTTAACACATCAAATGTTCTCTCAATCAATTAAGTAAACATAAGCACTATCATTTTCATCTTAAAAAATATTAGTCACAAATAAATTATGCTTAAAATACTCATCAGCCATGACAACATTTGTTAACTCACTCTCAGACTCAAATAAAACATTCTTTCAATCTTTTCTCACAAATTTCTCAAGTATTAACTTGCACTAAATTTATATCATGTACCACCTCATATTATGCCAATATATGTAAAAATTTAAGAAGAATTTTTCATTCTAAGAACTTGAATAGTTCTAGAATTATCAACATATATAAATGTTTTTTCTTCTCCCATTTTGTTGTACAATTAACACTAAAATTTTAGTTCACAAAATAAGTTGAATAACATCAAAGTCTGGTACCCAATTTTTTATTTCTACATATTAGCCACAAAATTCACTTGAGAAATGACCACAATAATTTATATCACCCTCTATCACAAATTTAATTTTCTTTGCGGGATTCTAATTTTCTACGAATCTTCTTCTATGTTGACAGGTATATTGGCTTAATTTCTGACACACAAATTATTATAATTGTAAAGACATATGGGTACGTACCCTGTTAGCACAATAGATACTTATATAATATGTTTTCCTTTGTCATAAACGTTTATATTTTACTATCTCAGACTTTTCTGTTGGAAGGAATATTACCTCCGCCTTGTTCCAATTCTATAATTTCAATGTCTCCACCTTCTAAAGAAGCTAATTATGCACCCTTAACAGTAATATTATGCCACCACATTATAAGAGGCTAATTATACACTTCCAACAAAAATTAACATTATAGGAGCCTTGCAATCACTCATATCAACCATCATAACCAGGCAACTCAAATCATCTCTACAATATTAACTTTTGGAGAGATAAAAGAGTAGTAAAGATTTATTATTTTTTTCAAGTAGTATTCTCCCGTAAGAATAAAGTATTAAATATCCTTAAGATTGTTGTAAATCTTATGGAAAATACTTCTTCTTCACGCCCACGAACATCATCACGAACATGAACACTTCATCACGAATATCATCACGAACACTTGTAGGAAATTCATGTTGCTTGAGGCATGTCAAAAGATACTGTCCTTAAGGATATTTCATCAGGTATAGGTGTATCCCCCAGGATTCAACAAGTTCTTCTAGTGTAAAATTAGGAGCCAAAATCTAACAAATATTTCAAAGTCCAAAAGCCCGGCCTATAAAAGAAGATAGAAATAAAAGCCTTTTTGGAGGAATTTGTCTTACTCTTCTTCTTCTACCCATAGGCAAAAGAACTACTATAATATATGTGTGTGTATATAGGAAGGCAACGGCTAGTATCAACGGTAATGAAGAGATTAATGACATTAATTATAGGCAAGAACAAATGGACTGTTACCCATTTTAAGAGTAACATTAAGAATTATATTAAGTATAGCTTATAAAAGCTAATAAAGAAAAATGTTTAGAAAATAATAATTATATTTTTGAGATATAATAATAATTTTTCAACACAATTCACTTTATAAATCATGTAAAAATCATGAAACTTATAAAACACTATTGGGTTAAGATTGCTACTCACAGCACTCGTGTCGAATTACCAAACACATCACCTCAGACAACTTGTACTCCTTTTGTTGACCAATCTATAATCACATCATATCGATCTCGTTAATTTTCTTATTTAGGCTGACTACAGATAAGTTCAACCACTCCATATTCACCAAATTACTTAATTATTTATCTAATTCGTGGAGAGTTTAAAGTATTTTCTTAATGTCCTCAATCCCAAATTTCTCTCTATTAGTCCCAACTCCGTCTATCAACGTGATGCAACCAATTAGTTTCTTTCTTTTTTTAACTTGGATATTCTGCAGTTATAACTCACCATACTCTCATTGTTCTTGTTGATTGATTATCAAATAATACGCATGTATCTACATCGAAGGGATAGAATAATACCTTGAGGTTTGTCTATTTAGGTTGGTTCTTCTCTATAAATTGTTAGAAGCACTTTTCGTTTCCTGTTGGTGAACTTACTATCACGTCTGAACAGCACTTCTATAGTTGTTGTGTTGCTTCATCGTTGCGTCTACTTTTTTTTCTCTCAAGGTTTTCCGCAGAATAGTTCCTTCCTCTCTCAATTTCTTTTTCTTTTAGGGTGCAGCATTGCTGCTGCTTGTTGATTTGGACTTTGTTCCCACTTGATTTCTTCTTTTTTCCGCCTTTTTCTCTTCCATTTTCTTTTGTTTTTAAAATTTTATTGTCATTATTTTAATATAGGGTACATATGTGAACTCTTTATGGTTTCCTTCTCAAGTTTCTGTGGATAAGCTTATGGATTGCTGTTCTACACAAGGTTGCAAATGCAGTGCGAGCACCAATACTGGGGTGGTATGTAGCTGCATATTGGAGAATTCATTGGTCTTTACACCTCCTAATGGCCATATATACTGCATTACCGATTTTTTTTTTTTTTGGATAATTTGGACTGCAACTAATTGTTGGATATGAGAACTGGAGAATCCATTACCTACACAGAAGTGGTTTGTCCAATTAGCTTCTGATTTCCTGGTGCACCTTTTCCATGTATCCTTTTCTGGTTTCAAATTATAAAGTAAGGTGCGGTTTACAGGCATGGGATCAACATATGTTTTAAAGAAGAACCACATCTTAGGGGAGAACATATATGTATAGTGCACAATTACCTTCAGAGATGCAGAACTCAGAAGACTAAAGGTTTGATCATGTGGTTCTCCTTTTGTTATAATGCTTATATATGATGACTTAGCTTTGGCCTCCTTGGCAGATTCAACTGATTCATCTGTTGAATTGCCTCCTGAACTTTGTTCCCTCATCATGTCACCTGTCCCTATTTCTGCATTCATATGTTCCTTCGATCATGCATCAGATTGATTCCTTGGTTATGGCCTCAAACTTTAAAAGAATGCATTTGGATCACTGCACACTAAATATTTTTATTCCAACCGTTAGGGTATGTGCTTCTATGATCTCGTCACAGATTTTTATAATTAAATCAGTCTTATCTAAGCTGTGAGTTCCATACATACTCTTGTGCTTGCAACTTACTCCTTGTTTTATATGTTCGGTTTTGGAAGCAATGACAACTAAGAAATGCCTCGAGAAGTTTCATTTGGAATCACTTGGAGACTCTTCTCTCAAATATGCTGCCAGTATATAGCTATTCAAGACTTACGAAAATCATCATGAGGGTCTTCTCACTCTTAAGAAAAAGAAAATCATTTCCAATGCTGCCCTATGCAGGCTTGGATGTGCTTGTAAAATATCAGTAGGTATTCCTTGGTGATCAGCTCCATGTTTCTATTGATCATGTATGACTTATTATTTTTCTTTCTGATATGCCTCATCGATGCTTGAGACAACTGGTATTTGCTTGTACACTTTGATCGAAGATTCAATATTGACTGTTAATTATGCCTGCCACCTAAGAGTTGTCAACTCTTGCATATAAACATTCCCTAATTCTCTTCCTTGCCCACACAGCTGTCTATTGTTTGGTATACTGGAAATTAGTAGTTATTCACGTTTATAAAACATGCATATTTCGTCAGCACTTCAATTTGAGTACATTTGTTTTGAGCAAGTGCTTTTGAATAATTGTATAAGTAAACATCCGAATGGAATTTTTAAATAGTTCGTAACTGCATATTCTTCTGCGTTGCTGGATGCAAATAATATACGAGAGCTTTTTTCTTTTTCTTCTTTTGGTTTTCCCATCAATAAATACCTGTGATTACAGGGATTTATCCGTAATGAACCATTTGATCTTGAAGTGTGGAGCAGTCCTGATGATGACTCTCAGATTCACAACTTCGATGAAGAGTTCCTAGCGTATCCAGATAAAATGTATCGTAGAGGAAAACAGAAGAATAAAAGTAATAAGAGTAGCTGATGTGGTTGAGGCACTAATAGGTGTCTACCCTAGCTCGGGAAGGGAAGTAGTGGTTTTATCATTTATGAAATGGCTGGGGGTGGACATCGATTTTGTTGATGCACCTACGCCAAGGCTTTTTCCCATGAATGCTGAGAAGCTAGTCAATGTCACATACTTGGAATCCCTGCTACATTACAACTTCAATTATCCTGCTCTAATTATCCTTCTCCGCTTGTTGAAGTGTTTACCCATGGATCTTACATGCTACCTGAGATTCGAGGATGCTATCAGGTTATTCTCGTTAATAAATATGTCTTAATGTTAAATAATTGGATCTATAGTTTGCAGTTTGATTTTCTTTATTAGGCGTTCTTTTTGTTTCCTTTTCTTTTCCTTTCCCTTTTTTTCCATATTTAGTTTATTCTACTTATGGGTTTTTGAGACAAGGGTTCCCTGGAAACAGCCTATCTACCTTTGTGAGATAGTGGTAAGGTCTGCGTACATTGTAGCCTCTCCAGACCCCACTTGTGGGATTGCACTGGGTATGTTGTTGTTGTTGTAGGTGGAATAGCATTTGATGATTATTCATACAGTTGTTGGCGACAAAGAAAAAAATGCATTGTTTTATTCATTCAAGCCGAAGGGAGCATTGGAGTAACTGGTAAAGTTATTGTCATGTGACCAGGAGGTTACGGGATCAAACTTGAAAATAGCCTCTGACAGAAATGCTAGGTAAGACTGCATACAATAGACCCTTATACTTCCCCAAACCCCACACATAGCGGGAGCTTTAGTGTATCGAGGTGCCCTACTTATTCATTCAAGGAGGTTTCAGGGTTTTATATAATGTTAATATGAATCATGTCTCGCTATCTTTGCATCTTATTCTGAATTCAATATGTGTATTCTCACATTTGGACCAATCTATTGTGTCAGCGCTCAAGATGAGTAATATCATGAGAAGAGGTTTCTTATCCTAAGATAATGCCAGTAATAGTTCAATTCTCGAAGGATACGATAGAATGTTGGTTCCCTGGAACATTTGGTGCCAATGAGCTTCTTCTATGACGAGAAATGGGGTGGCCTTGTGACTAAACAAGGGATACATGAGACAACAGCTGATTTTGATTTTGGAATTTACAGTGACCGTCATTTTCATTTGGTATACTCTGTGTATGCCTTTTTGGTGCTTGCCAGATTTGACACCGAATGGAGAAAGCAATACAGGAGGCAAGCCTATTCTTTAGTGGAAGATTTCACGAACCAGCATTATACATGTGTTAGGTGCTTTGACATGTGGAAATTACATTGTAGGGCTGCAGGACTGACTGAAGTTTCATTAGGGAGAAACCAAGAGAGTACAAGTGAAGCGATCACTGCATATTATTCAGCAGCAATTGATGGATGTGCGCGTGGAGGTGCAGGTCATCATGTTTCAGATGGCTCAACTTTTGCAGCCTTGGAAATTCAGCTAGCACAGACTTGGTTGCATGTAAGAAATATAAGGTGGTTGGTATTTTATGGTCTAGAAAAAGAGACAGCATCCGTTGGTTTCTCCATCTCAGGGGAAAGACATCGGGCTGGGGTTTCAAGTTCTACCATTATTACCAGTTACATTTCTGATACTGCTTTTGTGAAATGGGCACTAACTAGTGTACCAAAAACAGAACTGAGAATGGGTAGGGAAGGCCTTTGTTTTGCCTTGGAAGCGATTTATAAGCATAAACAGAAGCAAGTTCTAAAGAAAGTGAGGGATCTAAGCAGTCATGATGATGGAAATTCGCTCTCAAATCTTTTATGTAGATTCATAGTAGAAAATAATCAGCACTTAACTTGAGAGGTCAATAATTATGCTTGTTAGATTGTTATTCTTGATGGGTTGATCATTTCCATTTGTTAACTTCAATAAGTACGATTTGAGGGACAGAGAGAATACCAATGTGCTTAGTGACCGATCTGCATGTTTTTACGCTGGACCATTTCTTGAAGCTTTATACTTGAAATATGCAGCATGATCAATTGAGTTCACTAAATAAATCATTTTTCTGTTGTGTCATGGTTTCTTTGCGGTATGTTCAGTCTTCCTTGAACACTGAGAGGGTAGATTCACATTGCTTACATTCATAATTTGTTCTTTTTAAATCAATATTCGTAACTTTTTAACTCTCTTGATTCAAATGCTGATATGACCACCTGGCTATGCAGCGGTTGGAACTTCTTGGAGATGGAGTGCTATATTATGTTGTTACAGCACATCTCTATTTCAAGTATCCAGGACTAATTACTGATTTAAGGTCTGCCTCCGTAAACAATGAGTGTTACGCTCAGTCTGCAGTTAAGGCTGGCCTGCACAAGCACATTCTTCATGCCTCGCAATATATGCAGAGGCAAAATAGTTAGTACTGCTGAGGATTTCGAAAAATTGGATCTTGTGTCCATGTTCGGATGGGAGGCTGAAACTACTCCAAAGGTTTTGCATACTTGCGTCAAAGTTAAGACATAACACTTCATCTGGGAAACCTAAATTTAAGGTGCAGAAGAAAAAAGTTGGTGAATGCTCTTTCTTCAATCAAAGTGTTAATCTTCACCTTAGTGCGGACTAATTGTATCGTTTATGCTATTGGTTTAGCTCATTTTCTTTTTTGGTTCGCGGAGATGTTACTGAATCCCTTGGTGGTGCGATTTTTATTGATTCTGGCTTTAACAAAGACACCACATTTCAGAGCATACAGGCCTCTTTTGGAACCATTACACCTCATACAGTAAAGCTCCAGCCAGTAAGAGAGTTAAGTGAACTATGCGACCGGAAAGGTTATATACTGGAGTAGCAGAGGTTGAAGCAAATGGTGTTATTCACCGGAGCACGTGCTCGGGATGATACAAAATAATGGCCAAGAAAAGGTGGCTAGCAAAAATGTGCTCAAGCCTCCAATGCTTAGCAACACTTTTAAGGGTCATTTTGTTTGTTTGATTTCTGTCCTTTCTTGGATGTGTCTTTTCATTGTATTGTATTTGCTATTTCAACTATGAGGCTTGTTCAGTCAAAATTTACTGTAATATACTACTAGATTTGCTATGTAACAGTGAAAATGCTCATTTTATGTTAACCAATTTTGTGTGATGAAATCAAGCACGGAGAGCTCGTTTTGATGAGTTTGTTTGCATGTTGAGAATAATGTGTCAATAAGATGAGTGATCTAAAGTCAAATTTTAATAATAATTTTGAAATTTTTCAAAATGTCCAAAAGAAAATAGTTTTGATGAACTGCTTTGAATTTCAACGCATTAGTTATTAAGTGTCAATAGCTCAATAGTTTAGAGAGTTTTGTTTATCACATCGGACAAATTCTAGGGGTATGACATTTCTTGTAATGATGATGCACCTTGACCTTCGTGATCAAGTAATAATTACTGAAATGTTGATTTACAAGATTAATTTTATGACTATGATCTCTTGTAACTTATAATAATTTATTCTTGTTCGCCTCACACCTATATTTTTATGATCTTAATAATTATCACGAGATATTACAGTTTTCTTCGGTCAACTAAGTAGGGTCTCCTATGTATTATTTCATCCTAGATGCAAATTCATTCCTTGGTGGCCAAAGTCAAAGATCCTCTTCGTCCTATACTCCTATCTATACTTTCTTGTGATGGTGAATCAATAAAATGGTAAAAGTAAGACTGAATAAACAAGACAATATATGATATTATGCATTTAGACCAAGTTCATGACAAAAACATTCCTGCTATAACCATAACCGGGTTACACATATAGTTATTCAAATTTAAATCAAGAAAAGAGAAGAAAACGGAGGAGTAAGAGTTAAATTATTAATTATTATTCCATAGAATTATAGGCGTTCGATCGAGTTAACTAGACAGAAAGAAAATTGAAAGATTCTTATGACCAAAATTAACCCTAACGATTAATAGGTTAGTTAAATTAATTAGTCAAATTACCAAAGAATTCAATAGGATTGGTAGATTTTATGACCTTGAAATATTTAATCCCGGTAACATCCAAATTCGTGTTCAAACATGTAAATTTTTTTCCTAATTTTTAATTACTCCATAATAATTCTCAAAAACTACTGGACCTTTCTTGTGTAGAGAAATAAAATTATCTTAATAGCAAATCACAAGTCTCTATCAATAATACTTTACTATTTGTCAACAGTATATTTGTGTGTGCATTTTAGCCTGAATAAGTGATAAAACTAATCTACTGACAATATTCAGATCTTGAGTAATTCTCATATTATAAATTCAATCGTCGATCACGGCCAATTCACCGCCCATAATTCAAACCGAGTGGCCAATTCGCATTCAAATTAAAATTCATGTTAGTCCAAATATAGAATATGTCATTCATGTTATACACAATATTAAATTAGCATGCATGTAACGTACTAGAATGTCTATTTATCAAGAATGCTTATTCAGTAACGGATTTAGGAAGTAATGCACAATAAGTATGTATTGGAATAACTAATTAATCATATATATTATTAATTATATATATATTAGTTAGTTTATTGTTAGTTAATTATAATTAGTCTATAATTAGGATTATAAGTATATGTGTATAAATACACATAACTAATTGTACAGGAATACAATTACACTTTACCAATTCAATAGAAGAGAAATTCCCCCAAATCCTCTTTCCCTAATCCTCAAAATTCCTCTCTCTCGGATGCAATCTGTTGATGCAATCATGGTATCAAAGCAGACGATCACGGGACAATACTGACGACGGTGACGTCTCGACAAAGCTTGAGGAAGCTCAAGAACAATGGAGATTACAGAGACAAGTCGCGATGCAATCGGAAAACGCGAAACAACTGGAACTTCGGTTAAAACTCTTGACGCCGTGGAGAAGAATAGGAATCGTCCCCTATATCTTCATCCATCGGACACGCCTGGGAGTGTACTCACTTCGGTTCAGCTCACAGGGTCTGAAAACTACTCCCTGTGGAGTAGATCGATGCTAATCACGCTTCGCGCCAAAAGCAAGTTAGGATTTGTTCTCGAAACATGTAGAAAATCATATTATGGTCTTGAATTGGAGGAACAATGGGAAAAATGTAATGCGTTCGTTCTCGCATGGATTATGAACATGGTATCGAAGGAGCTATTAAGTGGAATCGTGTATGCCTCGGATGCGCGATGGTTTGGGCAGACTTGAATGAAAGATTTAACAAGGTGGATGGATCTAGAAGCTATCAGCTTCATCGGGAAATCTGTACCTTAACCCAAGGTAATCTAACTGTTTCTGCGTATTTCACAAAGATGAGACTCTTATGGGATGAATTTGATGCCCTAGTACCTCCACCTACATGTGACTGTGAGAAATCCAGGGTGTATGTTGATCATATACAATACCTGCGACTATTTGCTTTTTTGATGGGATTGAACGATGTATATAGTCATGCGCGTAGTCAAATACTCATGATGAATCCACTGCCGAATGTGAGTAAAGCCTACGCCATGATCATATCTGATGAAAGCCAGCGAGTGACTGCCAGTTCAAAGGTCAGTGGAGACCTGAATGAATCCATGGCATTGTACGCTCGGAAGGGAATCTACTATAAAGGAAAAGGAGGCCATGATTCTGTGGAGAGTAGTGAGCAGTTGGGATTATATGCTAGGAAAGGTGGTAGTGCAGGAAACTTCAACACCTATAAGCAGAGGAGGAATAGCAACTTGTTCTATGACTATCGTAAAATGCAGGGACACACTAAAGACATATGATACAAGCTTGTTGGTTATCCAACTGACTGGAAATCCAAGAGGAAACCTGGGACTAATCTGATGCAGAGTAGTAGAATTCAAAGAGATCATGACATGGTACATCATGTAAACATTTCCAGAAATGAGAGGGAATTAAAGAATGCATTCTCCCCAAGTGATGCTGTGAAGACTGTTGAGACACAAACTGCTCTGGTTCAGAACCAGTACAGCAGAATCCTACAGCTATTGGAGAAGCAAGCACCTGATTCAAGCTCAAGTAGGGAGCTAGATAACAAGGCAAACATGGCAGGTATAGTTTCCATGACTGATGCTCTGTCTGTTAATGAACATAATGCACAGGTAGAGATTAAAAAGGAAGAAGAAAATTGGATAGTTGATTCAGGAGCAACCTGTCACATGACATATAATTTAAGTAAGTTGTATCATGCTACTGAGAGTGTTAATAAAATGGTGTATCTGCCAAATGGAAAGACTGCACATGTGTCACATACTGGATGTTGTAGTACAGGTGATGGGAATATATTAGGAGATGTGTTAGTGGTGCCTGCCTTCAAGCACAACTTACTGTCAGTATCAAAATTAACTAGGCAGCAGAGTTGCTCAATCAATTTCTTTCCTGATTTTTGTGTGCTCTAGGACCTCTCCACTGGAAGACTGCACATGTGTCACATACTGGATGTTGTAGTACAAGTGATGGGAATATATTAGGAGATGTGTTAGTGGTGCCTGCCTTCACGCACAACTTACTGTCAGTATCAAAATTAACTAGGCAGCAGAGTTGCTCAATCAATTTCTTTCCTGATTTTTGTGTGC
>JAPFFP010000094.1:7875388-7919384 GCA_026153255.1 Solanum medicagineum | reverse complement strand
CGAGGGGGGGGGGGGGGGATTATTTTTGAAGGTTTAGGGGGAGAGTTTGATTTTTTAAAATAAAGTTCGGAGGTGTTAATAATTTTCACTCCTTTTGTAATAAGTTTTTATTTTTATAAAAAGCTAAATATGAGAAGGCTAAGCATGTGCGACAAAACCTTTTGATTTTATTTTTAATTTTGATGATTCCTTCCCTTAAACACTCACCCCAAATCCAACACCCCCACTAGTTTCAAAATCTTTTCTTCATCTTCCCAAGAAATTCCAAGAATCCTTCTTTTCCTTTAAATACCCCAACCAATTATATTGCTTTTTTCTTCTTATCCTTGATAAAATTCTTCCAAGAACAAGAATGGATTTTTATTCTTCTTCTTCAATGGGAATATCGGGGGAACCTCATGAAGAACCACATGTTCTAGCTGTTGATGACAACCTTGTTGATAGAAAACTTGTTGAAAAATTACTCAAGAAATCATCTTGCAAAGGTAATTCCTTTATTTCTTTGTCTTGTTGATTTTTGACAAAAGAATGCCACAATAATGCATTTCTTTCAGTAAGATCTTGAATGTTTCTCAAGCATGGCATTATACTTATACATGCAAGAAAAGACCACATTCCAAGAATAACATGATACATATACATGCTTATGTTAATTAAATTAGTTGACACAATTATTACATAGGATTCTCCCCTGTATTGTTTTTGGCATGAGTGTATATTTTTTTTTCAGTGAGTCCGAAATAGTTTCTTTATTTCCATAACATAGATGAAGATGAAATTATTATTAAGCAGGAGGTTTAATGAAATTCGAAATTTTGATACATCATTCTCTCCCTCTTATTAACTCAAGGAATGGTAATTAATTAAAGAAAAGAAGAGTTTATGGGGAGATATTAAAGTAAAATGATACCGATTTATATGACTTATGCGTCAACCTTTTAGATATGCCAACCTTGTCTGAATACGTGATCAAATTGCTTCCTGCATATCTTTCCGAATCCTTTGATGTAGACTTCTAAACTCAATTTATGTAATTTTCATTTTATTTTCTTTCTTCCAAAAATAGGAAAATAATTCAGGAAAAGCATTATTTTTATTATTAATCCAAGTTGATTCATCTATATCTACCTCTCTACTTCTATGAGGTAGTGATAAGACCTGCATACCTAAACCGCACTAGGTATGCTGTTGTTGATTCATCTGTATAAAGAGATCACATGTACTAACTAAACTAAAATTAAAATTTTTTTTTCCGTCCTCTATGGACATAAAACTTGATCTCCTTGAATGTGAAATATAACTTTGTGAGTTGGGTTCAGTGACTACTGCAGAAAATGGTCTGAGGGCCTTGGAGTATTTGGGATTGGGAGCTGATCAGGACCACTCTACAAATAACAATGTAATTTATTAATTGTATAATTTCTATTTGCTTTTCTTTCTGACTGATGATCCTTTTTGTGTTTATTTCAATAGCGTTGTTCCAAGGTTAATATGATAATAACAGATTATTGCATGCCAGGAATGACCGGTTATGAGTTGCTTAAGAAAATAAAGGTAGTCTTCAATTAATATACATTACATGAATAAAAAAAGTTGGGTTTTTGATGAATTAGTTGAAATGCAAGCAGGAATCGTCGAATTTGAAGGATATACCAGTTGTTATTATGTCATCTGAGAACATTCCAACTCGAATCCATCAGTAAGTTTATGATTTAATTACCAAAAACGTTGGAGTTTGTAACTAATGAAATATGTTAAATGAACAGATGCATGGAAGAAGGGGCTCAAATGTTCATGCTGAAGCCTCTCAAACACTCTGATGTCAAGAGATTACGATCTCAACTCATGCAATGTCAACGATAAAATTCAAATATCTCTCCTTTGTCTAATATTCTTGTGTTGGCTACTTGTTATTTAATAGTAAGTGAAAAAAGTAACTTTGAAATTTCAGACTATTTGCTATCCACAAGGCGCAAACCATCATATTATTTCCCCTCAATTTAATACCTAACATAAATGGGGCATTGGTAACTACTATCTCACGTTTAACTTTCTTTATAATCATTCAACATTATCCAAGTCCCTTGAAAATTCAAAGGTATAAATGGAAAAACGTGCATACTTTACTTATTTTGGAACGAAACATGTCCAAACAAAAAGTAACCACTGGAATTTCTTTTCTTTTCCTCACCTTTGTCTATAATAACTGTGGTATTTTAATAACACTATCAACTCTGGTTCTTAGTTATTAAACATAGTGAGTCATCGTTATCATAAATCCTCTTTTTTTAACAAAAAAAAAATAATAATAAAATCGGGGCAGCGGGAGAGAATTACAATCAAACTAAACCAACTGAGTCACTTTGATTCCTACCAGTATCATTTTGTCAAACCCCACGAAATTGATTGCAAAAACAGGAGAAATGTGGAATTGACAGGGATGGTTATAAACCCACAAATTCTTATGACCACCAAGGACAAACTTGTAGCTGGAAAATACAAGGGGCACATATCTGGACTCCATACAATAAGTGTGTCAAACTAAAACCTCAACCAAAAACCAACAAAACAGAATCTTAGTAGTATTTTGGAACCTTGCCTTGTGTGATATTTCAAGCTAAAAAAACAGAACCCAACAAGCAAGTTTGTTTTTCCTTTTACAAGTCGAAACATTGGAGAAGACTGAAAAATCAGAAATGTTTGTGGTGGTGATGTTGATGTCTGTGTTCATCCCATCGAAAGCACTGCAAAACAGGGAAAGAGACCACAAAGAGGCACCTCTTTACAACAGAGAATGTATAAGACACTACAAAACAAGGGCAACAACAACATGCCAAAACTTCTGCGCGATCTCTTTTTCCTTTATCACCCATCTTCTACAAAACAAATATTAGATCTTTGATGAAAAATTAGTTCAGATCAATGAATTGCTGCATAAATTGATTGAATTGAAAAAGCGTGTTGATTTCGTGTTGGGTCATGGCTGTCACAATTAATGCTACTTATTTGACAAGTAGTTGAGGTCAGGGGACAATGATATAGTTGAGGCTTCTTCTACCGTTAACTATAGGTCTAATCTAATGGGGACCCAAAATCAGACATGACCTTGGGTAGGTGCTATTCACAATTACAATTTTATAAAAGGCTTATTCAGGGGACAATGATTATATTAGTTTGTTAATTATAAGGTAGTAACATGTGGAGCCAACTACAAAAATTTTAAGGTTTTTCTTCTTCTTCTTTTTTTTTTTTTAAGTCCCAAAATTCTAAGGTAAGACTGAAAAATACAGATGCATTCCCTGCTACTTGTTCTTCAATCTAAATTTATTTAATTATACATAGAGGTTGAGTTGAAATCAATAGATGCAGTTGCACTCACTTTCATTAGTTGCATCGGTTGCTTTGCTAATATCTAATATTATGTTTTTAAAAAGAGAATCCTGTTAGTGTTTTTTGCCAATTGTTTATAGTATTAAAGTTATGCTATCAATGGAGTCGTCATAAATTTTATAAAAGGGTGTTAAAATATTTTTAAAAATAAACACAAGTAAAATAACAAGAGAAGTCAACATATAGTACATACACATAAAACGAAAATTTTAACTCGTAACTCTGCTAAACAATCCAATTTCTTGGTGAAAAGGTGTCATTTAAAACCCCTTAACATAAGGTTGCTCTGCCACTGTCTGCTCTGAATTACAAAATGTTTGGCAGTGATCTAGCTTAGCTTCTTTGTGTTTAACTTAGCAGAGAAAAGCTGCAGGTGAAGATTTTAATGATGATTAATGTTGAATTGTAGGAAATTAAGCACCAGAAAGGACGGAACTGATGGTGTCTTGACAAAGTAGTCGTTTTTTTGTTTCAAAACGGTAAGTCAGAAATAGTAAAAGATGAAAAGGAAAAAAATATTTCAATTCATAGAATTTACCCTGCATCTTTAAAGAATTTAATTTTTTTATTGTACCCAAGGTTGTGGATGCAAATGCTATCTAAAAACTTTATCAATCAACCACATTATTTGCCAAAGGCGAAACTGAATCAAGCGAGCAACAACAATGATGGCGCGAGAAGGTCCTTTCTACTTAACCTTTAAGAGTTAAACGAATTGTTTTCTAATGTAAGGACAAACCTTTTCCTCTATTGTTCCAACGAGGAAGAAATGACTTTTCCTTCACTTGGTGTCCCCACTTTTCTCAATTTACACATCATTTTTCAATTCATACCTTAAACCCAACAATTCTCCACATGAATGACAAAAATGACTACTGTTTAAAACATATATAATAAAAATGAACTATTTACATTCATGTATGTATTCTCTAGGTTCTATGAACCATTTGGATTAGAATATATCCATTAATTTGGGCATTTAACATAATGACTTTTGGAGTAATTTCTTAACCGATAAATAGGGTTGTCATTCAATATTGTAATAACCACTTAAATACATTTGAATAAGATGATATCTACATTTTCTCTCCTATAAATAGGGTTGTCATTCGTGCTGTTACAATTTTTTTTTTTTGGTTGGGTTGCTGTGATAAAAGTATCCTGAAGACTTTCCACATTTCATTCCTTTGGTTTCTTACGTTATCTTATGTCATGCTTATGCTAAGAGTCTTATTTAGGATCCTTAGGGATTCTATTCATTCTGTCACATCATGATTTAGCATGGATCATGACATCAACAAGATTGAAATGATCAATCTTTGGATAAAAAATTATTGATTATGTAGATGTAGTATATTTATTCGATCAATATAAAACTCGATTGCTAAAGGGCTATTTGTGTCTATGTTGGGCACAATAATATTTTGGAAAATGAATCAAACACTAGTAGTCCTGGGAGGTCCACTTAGCATGGGAGAGTCTCCGCTAAGCATGAGAACACTCAACACATGGACCCCTCAATCATCTCAGCCCTGGGAGGTCTACTTAGGGATAGTGAAATTACTTAAGCACTCAAATCCTTCAAACCTTTAAAAACCCCTAGGCCTCAGGGCCTACATCATGTCTTTTACCAAAAATATTAGGACATTATGGAGGAACAAACCACTCTCTTCTGTAAAAAATTCTTTGATAATAGTAAAATGCCTCCTGCTTAATCTGTCTGATTTCCAAAACCCCGATACCTCCAGCGTCAAAAACTTCAAACCCATCAGCTTGTGCAACACTAATTATAAGTTGATAACTAAAACTATTATCAATAGGATAAAACCCCTCCTATCCTCTCTCATTAGTCAGAGTCAGGCCAATTTCCTCACCAATAGGAGAGTTTCTGACAATGTTATCATTGTGCAAGAATTCATTATCAATTTTGGGAAAATGAGAGGGAGGAAAGGACATATGATTCTTAAAATTGACCTAGAAAAGGCCTTTGATAGGCTTGAATGGTCCTTTATAAAAGAGACCTTCTTTTTTTTTTTTTAGGTTTCCCAGAAATCTTATAAACCTCATCATGTCCTGTATCAGCACTAGTTCTATGAAAGTACTAGTCAATGGAAGGAAAACTGAGGCTTTCACCCCTACAAGAGGTATTAGACAGGAAGATCCCATGTCTCCATATATATTTATCCTCTGTATGGAAAGGTTATCAAGAGAAATAGAGGCTGAAGTCCAAAGAAAGAGCTGCACCCCTATAAAAATTTCAAGAAGGAACTCTAAAATCTCTTGTATATTCTTTGTGGATGATCTCACTCTCTTTGTCATTGTTGATACTGATAGTTGCATGGCCATCAACCATGTCCTCCAAAGATTCCATGGACAAGCTGGTCAGAAAATGAACCCCAACAAATTCAGAGTGATCTTCTAAAAAAACTGCCCCAAAAAGGGCAAGGGAGGACTTACCTCTCTCCTAGAAATCAAGGAGCATGCTTCATTTGGCAAATACGTAGGATACCTCATTTTCCATAGAAAACCTACAAACAGGGACTATCAATTCCGGGTTAATAATATGAGAAATAGGTTTGCTGGATGGAAAATAAAATCTCTAAGTATGGTTGGGAGAGTAGTACTGGCCAAGGCTTCTCTTGGGGGAATACCTTCCCATGTGATTAACTACATCAAATTCCCATAAAAAATCACTAAAGCCATTGATAAAACCACTAGGAACTTTGTTTGGATTACCACAGAGAAGAAAGAGAAGATGCATCTTCTAAAATGGAACACAATCACCAAAAGCAAAGAGAATAGGGGGTTGTGTATACACAAGTGTGAGGTGAGGAACAACGCGATCCTAGGAGGCCTAACTTGGAGACTGCTTCAACAACCTCATAAGCTTTTGGCAAGAATCGTAATGGAGAAATACAAGGAGCCTAATAGAAGAGGGAACACAACGTATTGTCTCCAGGTGCTGGAAGAACATCCAGATTGTGTGGAGAAATATTCGAGGGGCCATAAGGTGGGTGGTGAGAAAAGGAAATAGAGTCGGCTTGTTCAAAGATACGTGGCTCCCCAACCACAAGAAAATAAGAGAATATGTCCATGGACCCTTGCTAGAAAGAGAGGAAACACTCAAAGTAGTTGACCTCCTGAGGGAGGGCACCTAGAATCTAGCAAGCCTATCAATACAATTGCACACCAACATCTAAGAAATGATAAGGGAGCGGCATATTAACACGAGAGACAAGAGGGAGGACATGTGAATATGGGGCCTGATTGGCAATGGAGCTTTCATAACATTTTCAACTTATGCATTCTTAAAGGGAGAGGAGAGTTACAAATAAAGAGACTGGCTTCGGGCAAATATGAAAAGCAAATATCCTAAGTAAGTTGAAGTTTTTCCTCTAGATACTGCATCATGGAAGAATCCAACCTAGCCACTTCCTCCACTCGAAAGGGATCAACATTAACCCTCGATGCAGTGCCTGTGATTATCCTGAGGAGGATATAGACAATCTACTCTTCCGGTGCCCAGTAGCCAAATTTGTTTTTGAGAAAACTGGAAGGAAAACGAATGGAAGCCTCAATGTGGCACAACTAAGTGAGAGGGACTGGATGCAAAGCTGAAAGAGTATGGCAACTAGGTGACTCACCACGTGGCTCGAGTGACAAACCCTCTTCCTCTATTGCCTATGGAACCTGTGGTTAAACAGGAACAGGAACACCTATAATAATGAGAAGAAAGAACTCCCATATAGCCTTATGTATGAACAAGCATCCGAGTATGCACTCATCATACAAAACAAGGATAAAAGATAGGGCCCTCCATGCATCATGTATTTAAGTGGAAACCCCTAGAAGGAGGCAGAATAAAGATGAGTGTTGATGGTGCTGTCTATGGCTGGCAACAGAAGCGGTATCAGTTCGATTCTGTCCCGATAAAATATCGGTACCAGTTTCGATCTGGTAGAGTGCTAGATGATGCCGGGTAAAGGGGGTCCGGGATGGGTAATGGGAAGGTAACGGGAAAAATTGCTGGTAAGTACCGGTACCATTATATCGGTACCGATCTCAATTCGGTAATATCGGTTGACTTTAAATTTTTTTTAAATTTTGATTGGATTGTTAGGGCCTGGGCCCACCCCAACGGTCATGTGGAAGGGCCAGGCAAAAGAGCTGTTTATAACGGCTAAATTCATTTATAACGGCAAAGTACATACCCCAATTTAATTTTTTTTATTTTTAAAAATTAAACTCCTAAATATTTTCCTGGAAATACCCCTCCCCCCTAAACATTTTTACATACAAAATCTCTCTCTCAATTTTCTCAAATATATTCTCAAATCTCTAATCTCTACTATTATAATTATACTATACTATAATCATAAATATTTATTATTTACTCTCTCAAGTGTCAATTAGTAAATTCTTAAAAATATTAATTAGATTATCAATTTTTGTGGGCTATTTGAAATTTGGAGCAAATTTTGGTGGATCAATTTTGAGCATATTAAAGCTTAAAATTTCATCAACTTCGACTTCTACGTCTGTTTTTACATAGACGTTCGGTACATTCATTTCAACTTATAAATTTCATCTTATTAGTTTTTATTCTTTAATCTTTACTAGTTGAATACTTGAATTATTTTTGCACTATTCATAATTTCATATTATCACTTTATTTAACATGGATTCCAGTAGAAAAGGAAAGGAAAAAGTACTTTCTTAGTGGAATTGCTAAAGCGTTAACTGGTAAAAAAACCAACTTGTAGTTTTTCGAAATCTACTAGACAACCACCAATTAGAATTAATACGGAAGATTTTACACATACTGACGATACTTGTTTTAATATTGATTCTAATGTTGTCACACCCTGAGGAGGAGACATAAGATGTGACTGGTACCCAAAGACTATTGCTAGTCTCCAAGTGAACCCCTTGGCCTCATCACAATCATTCTCTACTATCAGCAGAAGACATAAAGGATGTAAATGGGCACATCTATCAAATCTCAATTAATAATATAAATGAAAGGCTATTAGAAAGAACTAGCTCACAGTCTTAACAATCAACATCCGGCTCTAGTCTATGATGCCTCTATCACTATCAGGTGGTGCCAATGATAGAAACATGACTACCTCAGTCAAATAAAGATAAGAAAGTCTAACTCTAAAGCAAGATGAAAGTAAAAGTAATGAACCCTCCTAAGTAGAGGAGACTCACCAATCAGCTCAACGTCCAAGATCCTCAACGATGCGCCTGTTGATGATCTCTAATCCCTATATCTGCATCATAAAATGATATGGCACCGAATAGTGTTAGTACGTGGAATGTACGATATGTAAAATAGTTGAATGGAATATAAACAGATAGAATAATATGAAACATCAATCAACATCAAGGACAATAGCAAATCAACATGTCAAATGTCTATATAAAGCAAGAATATAGAGTAGACAAGTGACCCATCAACCCATCAAACCTCATCAATTAAATCAGACTCCTCTCAGAGGGAATCATCTTAACTCATCTTATCTCATCTAGACTCAGAGTACTTAGTTTGGGGACTTTTTAGGAGTTTCTCATATCCGACAACAATCACTTATAAACCACTGATTGTACAACAATCACGCTGATGTTGCCACAACCATTCCGTATTTGCCAGGTAGGGAATGAATCAAATCTACTAGGGACCACTAACAAATCAAGCTAGTCCTCTATTGTTTCAGGGACTCTATCAAGAGGGAATCACAATGAGATGTAATGGTTCTAATCCTCACCTATGCTTGGCTATGTAGTTTGATAAGTGTGAGTTGGATTAACTCTTATTCTTTCGATGCTTGATACTCCTCCCAAGACTCAATGCTCATAGGACAATCAATCCAATCAAATTATCTCAATTAATTCATCTCAAATCAGCCTCATAGAGGCACTCATCATTAAATTAGTCTCATAGGGACTCTCGTCATCTCATCAATCAACCATCTCAATCAATAGCTCAAGGCTTAGAACAATCTTTAGGGAATAATCAAATAGACAAATCATTAGAGTTCACTTATGAAGACTCATGAGACTATCAACTACTATCAACCTATCATCATTCTAACATTCACAATCACAATTTCAATTGACATTCTCAAACAAGGCTCTAGACTCAATCTCTACCTGCTTTCATGCATGCTTTTAATAATTATCATATAGGGTTTATGCAATATCTCATGAAAAATATTCAATTCAAGAAAAAAAGTTTATAATGATCATCAACATATGAAAATATATGTAATAAATATAATTTCTCAAGAAAATAATCCATAATCATGCATGTAGACTCACGAACTTTCAACTCACTTCTAAGACCATCTATCGGGCACATGAGAGAACAATAACATGATTTTAGTTTAGCCTTACATACTTGGGATGAAGCTTTAATGATCAATATTCAAGAATTCTCCTTGAATTTCCCCCAATCAAGCTTCTATCTACTCTTCTCTCAAGCCCTACTCTTTTAAGTGTTTAGAAAAGGACTTATAATGGGGTTTAAGACCCTATTTATGCACAAAATGACCTATTTTGATATTATTTTGAGTTTAGGAGGGATTGAGAATTGACTGGATGCCCCTCATGAATTTAAAAGAAATTGTTCATCTCGGAGAAGCGGGTCGTGCTTACGTGCATTATTTTGGAAATTTTCTGAACGAACTTTTCAATCTCCATCGAAAAAATTTGAAAAAGAAATAAGTGTGCATCCGCAACAAGGGCATGACGAGCCTTTGTCGCGCATCTACACTGGAATTCGTTTAGGATTGAAAAGCTATTTTTTGATCCGATTACTCAAAAAATTGACCGAAACTATTTTACAGTCAACTTTTCATTCTGATCGCAAATTCGGTCTTATATTTCTAAACAGAGCATGGAAAGATGCATTATGAGCACATCTCTACTCTAGGGATATTTCAATAATTTTACAGGTGTTACATCATCTCTCCCTTGGGATCGTTCATCCCCGAATGATGAGTAAAGATTGATATCAAGGCACGAATAGACTCAAACTCATCTCAACGTTCACATCTATCAATCAACCTCTCAACTCTATCTGAATCATCATCAACTCTATTCGAACTCAAGAGTAGACAATCAACTCAAGAAAAGACAATCAATATAGTGAAGGGTAAGGAATTTAAGTTTAATATTCTCATCATTTGACACGAATAGGTGCAGATATTTTTCTTTCATATCTTTCTCAGCTTCCCATGTGGCTTCTTCGCTGAATTGATTTCTCTACAGGACTTTGACTGAGGCTATTTCCTTGGTTCTCAACTTGCAAATCTGACGATCAAAGATTTGGACTGGAATTTCTTCGTAGGTCAAGCTATCTTTCACTCTAATGCTCTCCACAAAGATCACCAAGTTAGGATCTCCCAAACATTTCTTCAACATCAATACGTGGAACACTAGATGGATTCCGTCTAACTTGGAAGGCAACTCGAATTCATAAGCAACCTTTCCAATCCTCTTCATAATCTGATAAGGTCCAATATAGCGCGGACTCAATTACCCTTCTTCCCAAATCTCATGACACCCTTTATCGGTGACACTTTCAAGTATACCCCTTCATTTAACTTAAACTCCAAATCGGTCCTCCTCACATCAGTGAAAGATTTCTGGCGACTTTGTGCAGTTTTCAACCTTTCTTTAATGACCTTAACTTTCTCCATCGATTGATGGACAAGATCATGCCCGATCAACTTCGCTTCTCCAACCTCGAATCACCCAATCGCGATCTACATCTCCTCCCATATTAG
This sequence comes from Solanum medicagineum, assembly GCA_026153255.1. Lineage (NCBI taxonomy): Eukaryota > Viridiplantae > Streptophyta > Magnoliopsida > Solanales > Solanaceae > Solanum > Solanum medicagineum. The sequence continues at coordinate 7,908,201 of JAPFFP010000094.1, read as the reverse complement.
GCTTCATAAGGAGCCATCTGAATGCTTGCATGGTAACTGTTGTCATATGCAAATTCAATCAATGGTAGGTGATCATTCTAATTTCCTTTGAAATCAAGAGTACAAGCTCTCAACATATCCTTTAATGTCTAAATGGTACGCTCTGCCTAACCATCTTTCTGTGGATGAAAGGTTGTACTCAAATTCCCTTTCGTACCCAATCCTTTCTGGAAAGATCTCCAAAATTGGGAGGGGAATTGAGCTGCTCTATTCGAGATGATGGACAAGGGAACCCTATGCAACCTCACGATATCTTGGATGTTCAACTTGGAGTACTCCTCCCTAGTGTTTGTCGTCTTAACTGCTAAGAAGTGAATCGACTTGGTCATCTCATCCACAATCACCCATATTAAATCATGTTGCTTTCGAGACCTCAGTAGACCAATAATGAAGTCCATATTAATCATCTCCCACTTCCACTCAGGAATCTCAAAGTTCTGAACTAATCCACATAGCCTTTGATGCTCAACTATCACTTGCTGACAATTCAGGCACTTTGAACAAACTCAACAATATACCTCTTCATTCCACTCCACCAATGGACTTCTCTCAAGTCATGGTATATCTTGGTAGAACTAAGATGAATGGAATATCTAGTGCTATGAGCTTCAACCATGATTCTATCTCGAATATCATCAATGTCTAGGACACACAATCTACTCTATATTTCAGCACTCCATCTCCCTTTATGGAGAAGACCATCAATTTCTGTTTATGGACGACATCCTTTAATTGGAGTATGACAGGATCTCGGTCTTGTTTTTCTTTCACCTCTGACACCAAAGATGAAGCAGACCCATTCTGAATATTAACTCCTCCCTTATCATTCTCCTCAAGTTGAACTTCCAATTGGGCTAGTCGATGCACTTCCTTTACTAGCTCCTTCATTCCTTCCTCAACATGGGTTGTGCTACCCATTGACAACCTATTAAAAGCATCAGCAACAATGTTAGCTTTACCTTGATGGTAGAGAATGCTCATGCCATAATCCTTAAGCAACTCTAACCATCTCCTTTGTCGCAGGTTGAGCTTTTTTTGACTGAAGACATATTGCAAGCTCTTGTGGTCAGTGAACACATCCACATGCGCTCTATATAGGTAGTGAAGCCAGATTTTAAGTGTAAACACCACCACTGCTAACTCAAGATCATGGGTTGGATGGCTCCTCTCATGAATCTTAAGTTGTCTGGAAGCATATGCTATCACCTTCCTTCTCTGCATCAACATACATCCTAGTTCAACTCTCAAAGCATCACAATAGATCACAAAGTCCTCTATTTAGTCGGGCAAGGTTAGAACTGGTTCAGTAGTCATTCTAGTCTTCAACTCTCTGAAACTCTTCTCACTTTCGTCAAACCACTGAAACTTGACCTTTTTCTGAGTCTACTTAGTCAATGGTATGGATAGGGAAGAAAATGCCTCTACAAATCTGTGGTAGTAGCCTGCCAATGCTAAGAAACTTCTTAAGTCAGTCGGAGAGGTAGGTCTGGGCTAGTTCTTAACCGCTTCAATCTTTTGAGCATCCACTCTTATACCATTATCAGAGATAATATAGCCTAGGAAAGCCACGGATTTAAGCAAGAATTCACATTTCAAGAATTTCACATACAACTCATGGTCCTTAAGCGTTTGGAGGATAATTCTGAGGTGATTTGCATGTTCCTCTTCATCCCTTGAATACACCAAGATGTCATCGATGAATACAATCACAACATATCAAGGTACTGTCTGAACACCCTATTCATCAAGTTTATGAAGGCTGCAGATGCATTTGTCAACCCTAAGGGCATGATAAAGAACTCAAAAAGGACATATCTAGTCCTAATGGCTGTCTTTGGGATATCACACTCCCTCACTTTCAACTGATGATATCCAGATCTGAGATCTATCTTTGAGAAATAGTAGGCACCTTGAAGTTGGTTTAACAAATCATCTATCTTTGGGAGAGTATACTTATTTTTTTTAGTGACCTTGTTCAGTTGCCTATAGTCAATACACATTCTGAGAGACCCATCTTTATTCCACATAAATAGGACAACGACACCCCCAAGGAGAAACACTCGGCCTTAAAAAGCCCTTCTCTAACGAATCTTTCAATTGTTCTTTCAACACTTTCAACTCAGCGGTGGCCATCCTATAATTGAGATAGGCTAGGTATCAGGAAGAACATCAATCCCAAAGTCAATCTCCTTATCAGAAGGGACTCCCGGCAGATCCTCAGTAAACACTTTCAAAAACTCATTCACAATTGAGACTGACTCAAGAATTGAAGACTCAACATCATCAAATTTCACTCTCACGAGATGATAGATACAAACTTTAGCAATCATCTTTCTGGCTTTATGATATGAGATAAACTTTCCTTTAGGTGCTACAAAATCACCCTTTAACTCTAGAATTGGTTCATTTGGATATTGGAACTTAACGGTTCGGGCTCTATAATCAATGGAGGCATAACAAGCGTAGAGCCAATCAATGCCAAGGATCAAATTAAAATTAATCATATCTAACTCAATTAGATCAATGATAGTATCCCCATGATAGATGGACACTACATAAGCTCTATAGACTTTCTTAGCCCGAATAAACTCATCCACCAGAGTAGAAACATCAAAGGGTTCAAGAAGACTCTCAGGGATCCTATCGAATCTACTGGCCACATAAGGAGTTACAAAAGATAACATGGCACAAGGATCTATCAACACATAACAATCAATGGATAAGACTCAAATCATACCCGTCATAACATATGGGAGTTCTCCAGATCATGTTGACTTCCCATGGCATACAAATGGTTTGTAGCCCATTTGCGCACTGACGTAGTACCTCTCTAATTTCCCTTAGCTGGCGGGGCTGGTGTAGAAGATTGAGCCCAGTCAGCCTACAATGAACAATCTCTCTGATAGTGACCTGCTTGGCAACACTTGTAGCATACATCACTCCCCTCCCGACACTTACGTATGTGTAACTTGCCACATGTACCACATGGTGGTTTACCTTATGAACCTTGAGCCACATTGGCTTGTGACTGAGACTCACGGGATCCAACATTGAAACGCCCCAAAATGTGCTTCGAAATACCCCATAATCGTAATTTTCATATATCTCAAAATCTGTATGTGATATCGAAAATTCGACTTTATATTCTTGATCAGGGGGCAAAAAGTGAGTGGTAAATGGGTATAACTCAGATTTTAGAAGACCCGTAGCGTAAAATAATTTTTGCTAATTTTTTATTTCCAGTGTGCATCTGCAACCAGGCTGCGACCCAAACTGCGTGCGGATCAACACAAAAACTGCCTCGAGATAGGTCTGCATCGCGGTCTGGACGCAGACCAGTGTACATTTTTTCTTGATTTTTTATTTTGCCCAAGGGCAATAGGGTCATAGCCCCATGCCCACTTAAGCGTGAAATCACCCATACTTAGCGACTTTTCAGCTTTATAACTCACATAACCCTCTCTCAAACCCCTCTAAGACTCTATCAATTTTCTCATTCAAATCTAAGGAATTCAAGCTCAACTTTGAGATTCAAGGATTCATTTCAAGCTCTAAGACTTCTTCAAGTTCACCTCTAGGAATTCAAGGTTTAAGGTATGTGGGTGTCATCCATTGGGTCCTTTCACCCATGGAGCCCAACCTTTCCTTTTCATGAAAATTGCATGTTTTCAAGTTGTATTACCTATGAGTATCTCTTATTGTGGATTATGAATATAAATTATGTTGGGGTTTTATGAAGTATTGATAGATTATGCATGACTATTTATTTCAAGCTTATACCATGAATTGATTTTGTCCATTGAGACTATGCATGTTTTGAACTATGAAACTATGAACTATTATGAGCTTTTGTGATGGATTTCAAGGTACCATACTTTAGGGTTTTAGTACATGTTGGTGGGTTGATTAGCATTAAGTTTCCTCATCTTATTTCACTCTTGGAATTCATGATTTTGAACGAGTATCATGAACCCACCATGTGTTTGATAAAATATCAAGTCAAGAATTCTTATTGATGATCTTTTTCATGATTAACAAGTCAAGTGACTGCATGATGATTAAGGGATTTCAAGTATGTATTGAATTCATGAAAAGTATCTATGATTTTATAAGTATCAAGTTAAGCCTTATTTCAAGATTTTTACCTCTTGTGAGCCATTCATGTTAAAGTAATGGGATCTACTCTCATGTTCAAGTTAGGCTCACTGCTAGAGGTCAAACATGTTTATGAGCTACTTAAGTCATGTTCTTACAATCTATTCATGTTTTGATTAAAGTATGATTATTTCAAGTATTCTGTGGGATTTACTTAGCATCGATTGAGGCTTAAGATGAGGGTTTGACTCAAGGAGTCCTTATATAAAGTATTTAGTCTCTAAACTATGTACCACCATAGGATTATGAATACTACCCTTGCTATACTAGTGGATCCATCAATCATGTTGTCATGTGCAATTTGCCTTGGCAAATAGACCATACTTAGTCAGGGGGTATCATGCCCGGTCACCTGAACCGAGGGGGTGTCGGGCCTTAGAGTCGAAGTTGTAGCTGCTTGGTCTATGTTGGTTGAGGTCACTTCCCACAAATGTATGCTATATAGTGTGCAGGATGAATGATTTACAAGCATGTTTTATTATGAGCATTGATCATGCATGCCATATTGAGATTATATGTCTATTGCTTATGATTATGCATTTTAACTATATTGGATTATGTATTGTTGCATTGCATCCCGCATACTTAGTACATTCAAATGTTCTAATATGTACTCTATGCCTACATGATATTACCATGAAGGGATCGGAGTTCCTTTCGATCATCCTCCACGTGGCTAGTTCAGTACCTCGGAGATAAGCATTGGTGAGTCCTCAAGTCTAAGGACACTATCTACATTACTCTTGCTATTTTGAGACTTCATTATGTTGAATACTTGTTATTATGAGGGTGAGCCTGGAAAGTGTCTTAGCCCCCGCTCCATTCAAAGTTAGAGGTGTTATTAGATACTATGACGTACTTATGCTATAAGGTTGACTCTTTTATGCTTTAGTAATTATTAAATACTTCCCTTAGTCTCGCTTCCCTATTTATTATATCTCTTGTTATTATTTATTTTGCTTCCGCAACCAAGGATGTGTGATTGATATGCTAAGAGGCTTGTTTGGGGTCCCTTTGGGTTCCTATTCACTGTGTCACGTCTAGCCCTAGGCTTGGGTCGTGACAAACTTAGTATCAAAGCACTAGGTTGTTAATGGTCTTCAAAACTTCAACACACTACATCGATTAGAGTCTTATTCATGGTTTTGAAGTGCGCCACAAGTATGAGAGGGAGGCTATGAGGCGTTTTAGGAAATGCTTCACTTCTTCATGATCTATATCATGCGGTAGAGCTAAGTCCCTAAGACTTATTTCTAATCCCTAACAATTACATTTCAGAATATGTCTCAAGCTATTCAGAATGGTGGATAGGACGGTAACCATCTCTCACTTGAGGGTCAACTTCCCAATAGTGACATGTTAAATACGAAGGTTTGTAATGCTCTATGGCTATTGGCCAAGGTTGTAACCGCTCAACTTAATCAACAAGTGGGTGCCTCCTAGACTTCAAGGGACAATAGGAAGGAGAGGAAGGTTGAGAGGGCCCGAGATGATGGTACCTCATCTTCTACTCATCTACCGGTTCCTAAGTATGAGGAGAAAAAGATCCCTTTTGCCACTTGTCAAGGGTGTGGCAAGAAGCATCAAAAAAGGTATTTGGTGGACACTGGAGGTTGTTTCAAGTGTGGCAGTGATGGGCATACAATGAGAGATTGCCCAGTGACCTCAAAGGAAGGGAGAAGAAGGGTTCAATTTGAAAGTAGGTTTCCATATGCTATGCCCAATGGAAATTGTGGAACAACCCATCTTAGGTGCCCAAAATATGGGAGAAATCATAGTGGCACATGTTGGAGAAACACGGGTGCATGCTTTTTGTGTGGCAAGATGGGACACAAGGTTGTTGATTGTCCATATGCTCAAAGAAAGGGCAAAGGTATTGGTATTCAAGCTTCTCCTACGTGCAACAAGTGTGGAAGGTATTATCCGAGAGATTGTTTGGCTGGTTCAAGTGTATGTTTCGAGTATGGTGCAAAGGGTAACAAGTTGAGACATTGTCCATGGGCTACAAGGAATTTTGAGGATGACCGTTGACGAACTCAACCATACCCCTCTAGGGGTTACTAGACTTGGCATGGTGCTTGACCAGAATGTGAAAGGTTTTTTTTTTTACTTTGATGTGTATGCATTGATAGATTCGGGTGCCACTCTTTCCTTCATTACTCTTTTTGTTGCCAAAAAGCTTCATGTTAGTCCCAAATTGTTGTGTGAACTGTATGAAATGTCTGCCCCCGTTGGTGAGTCCATTGTTGCTAAAAAAGTCTATAGAAATTGTCCCATGTTCATATTGCATAAAGTCTTGCCTTGTGATTTTGTTGAATTAGATATGGTAGATTTTGATGTCATTCTTGGGATGGGTTGGCTACATGCATATTATGCTTCTATTGATTGTAGAAGTTAAATTTCAATTCGCCAATGAGCCGTCCTTGAGTGGGAAAGTCATGATGTGGTGGTCAAGGGTAGATTCATTTCTTGTCTTAAACCCCAAAAGATGATTTCTAAGGGTTGGCTTTATCATCTTGTGAGGGTTACGAATGTTGAGTCCAAATTAATTCCTATTGAGTCGGTTCAAGTGGTTAATGAGTTTCTTGAAGTCTTTCCCACTGAGCTTCTCGATGTTGTCCCGAAAGGGAGATAGAATTTGGTATTGACCTCCTTCCCGGTAGTCAACCCATTTCCATTCCCCCTTACCGTATGGCCCCGGCGGAATTGAAGGAATTGAAGGATCAATTGATGGATTTGTTGCGGAGAAGGGCTTCATAAGGCCTAGTAAGTCACCTTAGGGTGCACCGGTGTTGTTTGTGAAGAAGAAGGATGGTTCTCTTGGAATGTGCATTGATTACCGAAAACTTAACAGGGTTACCATAAAGAACAAGTACCCTCTGCCAAGGATTGATGACCTTTCTGATCAACTAAAAAGGGCTAGTCACCTTTTAAAGATTGATCTTCAATTCGGATACCACTAAGTGAAGGTGACAGAGTGTGATATTCCCAAGACGGCTTTTCGGACTAGGTATGGCCATTTTGAGTTTGTGGTTATGGCCTTTGGGTTGACTAATGCACCGACTATATTTATACATCTCACGAATAGGGTCTTTAAACCCTACCTGGACATGTTTATGGTGATTTTTATTGATGATATATTGATTTATTCTTGGAGTGAGGAAGAGCATGTGAATCACTTGAGGGTGGTGTTGCAAATCTTGGGAGATGAGAGATTGTATGCTAAATACAAAAAATGTGAATTTCGGTTGAAAGGGGTTGCTTTTCTAGGGCACGTAGTGTCCGGTGATGGGATGAAGGTGGATTCTAAGAAGACAGAGGTGATTAGAAGATGGCCTAGACCCTTGACTCCATTGGATATTATGAGTTTCTTGGGTTTGGAAGGTTACTACCGGAGGTTTGTGAATGGTTTTTATTCTATTGCTTCTCCTATGACAAAGTTGACCCAAAAGAAGGCAAAATTCGTGTGGAACGATGAATGTGAAAAGAATTCTCAAACTTTGAAAGATAAGGTTGTCTCCGCTCCTATCTTGGATCTACCTGAAGGTTCGAAGGGTTTGTAGTATATTCTGATGCCTCAAGGGTTTGAATTGGCGACCATGGTATTTGCTTTAAGGATTTGGCGTCATTACTTGTATGGGCTTCATGTTGATGTGTTTACTGACCACAAGAGTCTCCAAAATATGTTTATCCAAAAAGATCTTAACTTGAGACAAAGAAGGTGGTTGAAACTCGTAAAAGACTATGATATGAGCGTGCATTATCATCCTGGCAAGGCTATGTTGTGGCCGATGCTCTAATTAGAGTGTCCTTGGGTAGCCTAGATCATATTGATTTTCTTGGTGACAAGGAGGTGTTTGCTAGGTTAGGGGTTAGGTTGAATGAGGTTGAAAATGGTGGTGTACTGGTTGTTGATGGTTCCAAATCTTATTTGATTGAGGAAGTCAAGTCAAAACAAGACCTTGATCCCGCTTTGTTAGAGTTGGAAATTTTGGTAAATGATAGTAAAGTAGAGGTTTTCTCCCAAGGGGGAGATGGTACCCTTAGGTACCAAGGTAGGATGTATGTGCCTAATGTTGATGAATTGAGGGAGTTGATTTTGAAAGAGGCTCATGATTCATCGTATTTTATTCGTCCCGATGGGAATGGATAGAGACTATGGGGAAGTATCTTGGTGTGGTTGATGTGATGGCTTTGTTAATAGCGAATTTGGTTCTGAAAGTTTTGGAGGATATGATGTTGACAAGAGAGAGATTTGAGAAGGCTCAAAGTAGGCGATAGTCCTACTCCGATATGGGTAGAAGAGAACTTGAGCTTAAGATTGGTGATTAGGTTTACTTGAAGGTCTTACCCATGAAGGGTGTGGTCCGATTTGGAAAGAAAGGTAAATTAATCTCAAGGTTTGTAAGGCCTCACAGAATTTTGAGGAGAGTTGGTAAGGTTGCATATGAATTGGAGTTTCCCATGGTTATGAATATGGTTCATCCGATCTTCCATGTGTCTATGTCAAGGAGATATATTGGTGACCCAAGTGCCATAGTGCCTATGGAGGTTGAGGGCATTGTGGAGGATATCTTAAAATCCGTACATAATATCAAAAATCCGACTTCATATTCTTAACGGGAGTAAAATTGAGTGGGAAATGCATATAACCTGAATTTTAGAAGACCTATAACAGAAAATAGTTTTCACTAATTTTTGATTTCCAGTGTGTCTGCAACCAGGCCGCGATGTGGACTGGGTCACAGACTGGGCGTGGATCAGCACAAAAATTGTCTCCGCGATAGGTTCGCATCGGGGACTAGACGCGGACCAGTGTAAGTTTTTCGTTGATTTCTTGTTTCGCCCAAGGGCATTGTGGTCATATCCCCATGCCCACTTAAGCGTGAAATCACCCATCCTTAGCCATTTTTCAACTTTATTACTCACAAAACACTCTCTCAAACTTCTCTAAGTCTCTATCAAATATCTCATTCAAATCTAAGTAATTCAAGCTCAACTTTGAGACTCAAGTACTTATTTCAAGCTCTAAGACTTCTTCAAGTTCACCTCTAGGAATTCAAGGTTTAAGGTATGTCGGTTTCATCCATTGGGTCCGTTCACCCATGGAGCCCAACCTTTCTTTTCATAAAAATTGCATGGTTTCAAGTTGTATTACATGGGTATCTCTTATCATAGATTATGAATATAAATTATGTGGGGGTTTTATGAAGTATTGATTGATTATGCATGACTATCTATGTCAAGCTTATACCATGAATTGATTTTGTCCATTGAGACTATGCATGTTTTGAGCTATGAAACTATGAACTATTATGAGCTTTTGTGATGGAATTCAAGGTACCCTACATGAGCGTTTTACTACATGTTGTTGGGTTGATTTGCATTAAGTTTACTCATCTTATTTCACTTTTGAATTGCATGATTTTGAACAAGTATCATGAACCCACCATGTGTTTGATAAAATGTCAAGTCAAGAATTCTCAAGTTATTGATGATCTATTTCATGATTTACAAGTCAAGTAACTATATGATGATTAAGGGCTTTCAAGTATGTATTGAATTCACGAAAAGTATCTATGATTTTACAAGTATCAATTTAAGCCCTATTTCAAGATTTTTACCTCTTGTGAGCGATTCATGTTAAAGCAAGGGTTCATGTATAATTATGATCTATTCATATATTCAAGTTGGGCTTAATACTAGAGGTCAAACAAGTCCATGAGCTACTCAAGTCATGTTCTTACAAGCTATTCATGTTATGATTAAAGTATGATTATTTCAAGTATTCCATATGATTTGACTTAGCACCCATTGAGGCTTAAGATGGGGGCTCGACTCAAAGGGTACTTATATAAAGTCTTTAGTCTCTAAACTATGTGCTACCATAGGATTATGATTATTATCATTGCTATACTAGTGGATCCATCTAGTTCATATTATCATGTTTGGTTTGCCTTGGCAAGTAGACCACACTTACTCGGGGGTTGTCATGCCCGGTCACCTGAACCAAGGGGACATAGGCCTCGGAGTTCAAGTTGTAGCTGCTTGGTTTATATCGGTTGAGTCATGTTCATCCCCTGAACACACAAGTGTACATGGTTCCACAAGTAATATAGTGGCCCTAATTAAAGAGCGGGTTGTCGAACCCAAAGGATTTGAATGTAATTAGTAATCGATCTCAGTTATCACGTTTATGATGCTTTTAATAAAAAGAGTTTTGGATTTAAGTAAAATAAATTGTAAAGAACAAATTTCTAATAAACTAATCTGACTTTTACGACAAGATATCAATTGACAGGCAATTCCAGGGTTGTAACCTTTACGACTCTATCTAGTCTTAACAATGTCTATCTATGTCTAGTTTCCTGATTATTGATTTACGGGGTTTAATTTACCTGAACAGGGTTGCACACCTCTGTCGGCCTACCGTTATTGAGTATCAAACTACATCGTTGAGCAGGGATAGACAGACCAATAAAATGCATGAAAGCTATCTTCCCGTATATGAACCAAGCAAGGTGTAAGGGTAGTTGTCACTAGTCTCCCTTAAACAAATCAACCTAGTTTCCTAGTGTTGAACAAGATCCCCATACTACTGTGTTCTATCTACTCCAACATCTCTGGAATCCAGAGTGAACAACTAATTTACTCCCTAGTTGATCAGGCTATGAAGTATAGATAAAAAGATCATAGGAATAATCAAAAGAAACCATTCATAGATTGTCAAAGTCAAGAACTACACATTATCTGTGGCTACAATCCTAGAATATGGAGACTTAGCCACTCATGAATATGAAATACATCATGAATGAATTAGAAAACATCAAAAAACAAAGTCTAAAGATTAACTAACCAAAATACTATGGAAAAGAGTCCTCCATCGTCCCTACTGTAGTTCTTGTGTAAAATAGAATGTCCAAACGTAAAGTCTAAGATAGTATAATAATTAAAATCTCATAATTCAACTTTTTCGCATCAGGTCCTCAAGTCTGCGATGCAGACCCCTTGTTTTTCTGAATTTTTACCTAAATTGCTGACTATGCAATTTTGCACATCTTTTGCACAGGTCCGCGACGTGGACCTTGCACATTTTTCAGCTTCGTGCCTTTTTTGCATTTTTCAGCTTCCACAACCTTGTTCCTAAGTCTACCACGTGGACTTTTGGTCTTTTGACTTCTTCTACTGACTTTTCTCCTCCGAATTCCAGGCTGTGTTCTTCCCTCAATTCTGGGTTTAGCTCCGAACTTTCCAATCAAAGCAAAATCCTGCAAAAACACAATCAACAGGCCACTCGGCCCTATTTTAGCAAAATAAGAGAAAAATACACTCAAACACCCAGACTCTATGAATTTGCCCTCGGAATTATCTCTATTTATGGGCATTATTGTCTAATTAGGTGTATAAATAGCCTAAGATCACCACTCCACACTTATAATTTTGTTCGTCCTCGGGCAAACTACTACACATGCATGAGACTTCCTACGGTAATATGTACAACGACATCGTGCGGCCGCACTCTATGTACCATGGTTAACACTTCCAGTGCCCTGGGCAGAAACTACACCCTTTTAGCACTCATGTGTATATGCAGACTCATGCAGAATATTTAACAGGTCATCCAGTTACTGACCTTGAATGATTATGTGCCCTCACCAAGAAGAATTACTCATGCGCACCACTAAGAATCTAACAGAAGTTTAAGAATGGGTACACAAATAACTCTCACTCTCCGAAAAGATGTCCCAAGTTGCTTCTAGGTTCCATACGCATGCCCTTAATGCAAATGTAGACCTAGTTGGAATTTTACTTAGAGGATCACGTAGGTCTTTGTCTGGTTGTAATGCAGGCTGCGGGTAGGTGGGATACATTTATGGATATGGCTGATATGGCTCAATTCCCACGCGCTCGTAGCACACACTTCACGTCCTTTTGATGCTTCCTTGATTCAACAACCCTTGTTACCCTCCTTTAATTCATTCTATAAGTACTCCTATTTATTTACATCTGACCACAAAATAAACCCACTACAAATACTAGACACCCTACAAAGAAAATGAATAAAATTAATTTTTTTCAAACCAGTGTGCATCTGCGATGGATCCACGATGCGGAGGCATCGTGAATCAAAACTGGATAAATGACTGCACTTTGTGTCAAACAGTGTGCATCCACGTTCGTTCCGTGACGCGGAGACGACGCAGACCAACATTGTTTGGTAGACACTATTGCTAGTTTTTTCTCTTTTTTGATAATCTACTATTTCTCAGCCTTCGGGTGTCCATTCAAGTTCCCCTTCCTCTGATTAACCATGTTAAAGCGCTAGGGAATTTGGATAAAGTATGGATAGTTTATCAAAGAAAAAAGATTGTCTTGAATTGTAGTTAATCAAAGAATAGGCTAGGGCTCAAAAAGGGCTAACTAGGGTCATTTTCGACTATCAAAGAAATGCCTAGATCCTCTCCTCTAGTTCCGTCTCCTACCAAGCCTACGCTATATACCAGGGAAGTTCTCGAACCTATCGCAACTGAGACTCATAATTAGCTCGCTCACTCTTGGCACACTTTCATCACAAGGTTAACACTAGAGTTCCTATTATCGTATTCACATGAATTGAGTTAATTAAGCATTCATAAAATTGTGACTTACCAGGATCAAGAAACTACCCATAAACTAAGTTTGAATGTTTACGCTTGATACTCGTTTATACACCACCGCACTCTACATGAACTCGATTCAACGAATGCCCTTAGGACAATCGTCATCCATCCATCATAAGACCCCCATCACTCAACTATGACTAACATAACTATTTACAATATATGGCAACTACCACTAACTTATCGCATTCATGACATTGAAGTTCCATGCATAGAAGTAGTTAATAGTTGTTAATTACAAACCCAACATAAAAGAAAAGATGTCCAATCCTAACATTTAAAACAGATGTCCAAACATAACCAATAACATCACAAAGCAGAACTAGAAATACTGGTCTTAATACATGCCAATAGAAATAGAAAATAGAAGTATAATGATAAATCAATCCCCACCCTATACTTCAACTTAACACTGCCCTCAGTGCTAACCATACAAAACCTGTGAGGCGGGAATCAAGGTGCTCTCTCATCGGCGGTCCCTGGTAGGATGGGTCGCCCCCCATGTAGATCGGTGGATCATCAGCTATCTCATTATCCTCGGACTCATCCTCATCATCATCATGCGCCTCTCCCGGGCTTGTGGTCACATCATCCTCCACAAGATCGATGAATCATGGTCCATTGCACAACACCGGTTTAGCATGGGAGTTCAACAGGTATTGGACCTCAACCTCCTGCAGCTTTTCTCTCGTGGAGGGCCGGCCACCAGTCCAGTGTCGTAGTATCTCAAGGTCGTACATACGGCCCGCAATCAGTTTATACCAGTAGGCTCTGTCAATAATGGACAAGACCGGGACCAAAGACACATCCGGCCCCTTAATATTGGTGGCCACATAGGGGAGGCTAGATAACAAGGCAATAATCCGCCTCCTCCTCTGGCACACCTGTCCTATGACATAAAGTGGTAACAAGGCCCCCGAAAGTATACCTGTGACCCTTGAGGGTCTTGGCCTTCCGCATTGCTAGCCTGAAGATGGCGCCATTGTTCAATTGCATCCCCGTCATAAGTGCATATGTGAGGAAGACTCAATCCCTCGTCACATTTGTGAAGTGCTGGCCCGGGAAGAAGGAGTGAGTCACTATTTTGACTTAGACCCAAGCAAACTTTGACATATGGGCAAATGGAAATGAAAGATAATAGCCCCTCTCCGCATGTCGCACCCACTTAGCTGTGGAGTTCGATCCTGAAAAAGTGTAGCGGATAGCTTGATATGGTGGGTGAAGGTACATCTCATTAAAAACATCCGGGGAGACCTCTTCGGGGGTGCCGAGGACCGTGTTGATAGCAAGAGGTTAAAAGTTCAACTCCATTCCACGAACCACAACCGATTGGGACCTCGGATCCTTACTCATGTTGGCATAGAATTCTCACACCAAGCTTAGGTTGCAAGCCGGCGAGGTCTTGGAACAAGAACCCCAACCTCAATTCATTGCACCAATTGAGAATCTGCAGGTATTCGTCCCTTAGCGAGTCTACATCAATCGGGATGTTCGGGTAGTACTTCATCTCATTATGAGACTGGTATCACCGTTTGCCCTCTTTATCCACTACTTTGGCCCCAAATCGGGCCTATTGGCCTCTTCTAGTGTCGCAGGACACTTGGGGGATATCCCGGGCTCGCTTCCAAGTGTTGGAGGCCCCCAGTTTGCTTGACTGGCCGCCTCGGCGGGCACGGGAAGACATGGTACCTACAAAACAATAGGGCAAAATCAATATGCAGGCAACCATTCTCATAACCCCACACTAAAACTCAAGCCCATATGGCGAGGGCACTCAGACTTCCCCAAGTCATACGGGCTAAAACACTTCACTATTTTTCATGCATTTCAATCTAACACCATACTCACAACCACCATTCGCAGTGCACCCACAGTCACACAGTACACCGACATATAACTCACCTATTTCAAACCCCCAACACAACTTATTCAACCCCATAGGCATAACAAAACACTCCTCATGAATCTTATGCACCTAACCCCACACTTAAACTTTGGCATACATCCCATAGAACAACAGCTCAAGCATTAAGCATGGTGATATTCAACAGAGAGACTACAGAGAAAGCCTAACGCATGGTTAAGAACCCACAAACCCCCAATTTCACCCTCAAAATTCCTCACAAATTCGACTTAGGGTTTTCAACCACTACAAATACACCCAAATTTTCTTGATATACACAAATTCACCCGAAATAACATACATCCAACAAGGATTAACGAAGAATCATCAACAAACCAAGCTACCCATTTCAAATTAACCCAAAAACATGAATAATTTCATACCTTGAAGCCTTGAAATTAAGCGAGATTCGAGTGTAGCAAAAATACCTTGTGTGAAGAGAAGACTTGGGCAAAGAAAAACTTGATGTGCGACGCGAACTCGTTTGAATTTTGGGTGAAAGAGGGAAGAAGAAGGGATAAAATAGAGGAAAATAAGGTTTGGGAGTCGGGGGCACGTTAAAAAGAAAGAATAAAACGGTCTTTGGCATTTAAAAGGGGTAGGGCCACGTCTGCACATGCACAAAATTACACATCATTGTACCATCGTGAATGCTCACTGTTTTGAGCTTCAATAACATTTTTATTTTTAGTTCGTGGCCCCGAAAAAGTCCTCGAACACCTGGACATGCTTCAAAATAATAAACTAATGTATTAGACTAAGAAAAAACAAAAATTATCCAACGGATCATCTGGAAATGAGGATGGAAAAATTTGCACAAAATTGTGCAGGGTCAGCGACGCTAGGCATCGTGGAACTGTACTTGTGCAAATTTTTCTCAATTTTTGTACGGGACCTGATTTTTGATTTTTTTTAGGAAAAGAAAATAACTATTGTTTCCTCACCACGGGTTGTCTCCCATGCAATGCCTAATTTAACGTCGCGTCACGACCCCTTATTAGCTCATTCATCATCGGCCAACTCAATGGCCTCCACCACTTGATTCGTGTCTTCACCGCAATAGTGTTTGACATGTTGACCATTCACCAAAAAAGTTTGGTTTAAGGTCAAATCCTTCAACTGCACTACACCGTGGGGTGTAACCGCTACCACCACGAACGTTCCACTCCACTTGTATCTCAGCTTCATTAGAAACAGTTTAAGGTGGGAGTTAAAAAGCAATACCTATTGACCAAGCTCAAAGTTCCGCTTGATTATATACCGGTCGTGCCACTTCTTGGTATGCTCCTTCTAAAGCTTAGCATTTTCATAAGCTTGGAGCTGGAATTCTTCCAACTCCTCCAACTACTCTAGTCTATTCCTGCCAGCGAGCTTAGGGTCAGATTCAGCTTTTTTGTCGCCCAGTACGCCTGATGCTTGAGCTCTAAGGGCAAATGACAGGCCTTGCCATACACCAGCCTATAAGGAGAGGTTCTAATTGGGGTCTTGTATGCAGTCCGATACGCCCATAATGCTTCATCAAGCTTTTCTGCCCAATCTTTCCGGGTGGCGTTTACGGTCTTCTACAATGTAAGCTTCACCTCCCAGATTGATACCTCAACCTGCCCGTTGGTTTGCGGGTGATATGTTGTGGCCACCTTGTGGCCTATCCCATATTTTGCTAGTGAGTTCTTCACGGTTTGGTTGAGAAAGAGGGTACCGCCATCACTAATAATTGATCTTGGAGTACCAAACCGTGTGAAGATATTCTTTATGAGGAACTTGCTCACCACCTTAGCATCATTCGTTGGAAGGGATGCTGCTTCTACCCATTTAGGCACATAGTCCACAACTACCAAATATAATGACAACCTAATGATAGTGGGAATGGCCCCATGAAATCAAGGCGCCAAACATCAAAAATCTCATTTCCAGAATATTGTTTAGGGGAATCTTATGCCTTCGGGATATGGCACCTGTTTTCTGGCAAGCATCACAGGCCATGGAGAATTGAATAGCATCTCTGAACAAAGTGGGCCAGAAGATCCTGATTGCAATACCTTGTGCGCTGTCCTATCACCACCATGATGACCACATAGGGAGAGGCATGACATCTCTCAAGAATTTGCTTCATCTCCACCTCCGGAACACCCCTTCTCACTAATGCTAGACTTTCCTTCTCGGTAACTATGTAATTGCTCTGTGTTGCATCCAAGTTCTTACTGGCATAGTATATGGAATGGAAAACTTTGTCTCTGTGTTTTCCCAGTGCCGCACCCACTATTGTATCACTGGCGTCACACATTAGCTTAAATAGCAGACCCCAATCAGGTGCAACCTAGATCGGAGCCTCCACTAACTTCTTTTTCAACGTTTCGAACTCCTACAAACAAGAGTCATCAACGTGAAACGGTACCTCTTTCTCTAACAGGGCACAAAGTGGATTCACAATCTTTGAGAAGTCTTTAATAAACCTGCCTTAGAAACCTACATGTCCCATAAATCTCCAGACTCCCTTGACTGAGATCGGTGGTGACAACTTGTCGATCACCTCGTTGCTCTTTCTACCTCCAATCTCTTCCTAGACACTTTGTGGCCTAAGACTATCCCCCCCTTAACTAGGAAGTGACATTTCTCCCAGTTAAGAACGAGGTTAGTCTCTTCGTATCGTGCTAGTACTCTATCTAAATCTTGCAATCAACTCTCAAAAGATACCCTAAGGACCAAGAAGTCATCCATGAACACCTCCAGAAGTACTCAACCATGTCATGATAGCGATCTTGGACCTTTGGAAAGTGGTTGGTGCATTGCACAAACCAAAGGGCATGCGTTTGAAGTCATAGGTCCCATATGGACATATGAAGGTTATCTTTTCTTGGTCCTCGGGTGCAATGTTATCTTGTTGTATCTCGAGTACCCATCAAGAAAGCAATAGTACTCTTGCTCTGCAAGTCTATCCAGCATCTGATCAATGACAGGCATGGGGTAATAGTCTTTCCTGGTGGCATCATTCAATTTTCTGTAATCCATGCAGATTCGCCACCCTGTCACCGTTCTAGTTGGAGTTAGCTCATTCTTTTCATTCGTGACAATCATTATCCCGCCCTTCTTGGGGACACATTGCATAAGTCTTACTCATTTGTTTTCTGATATGGGGAAGATGGTCCGTGCATCCAACCACTTTATGACCTCTTTCTTCACTACCTCCTTCATGAATGGGTTCAACCTCCTTTGTGGTTAGGAAACTGGCTTATGACCCTTTTCCATGAATATTTTGTGCACGCATAGGGCTGGGTTGATCACCTTTTTACTCTCTTTCATTTCTTAAGCACCACAACAACAGCTTCTACCTGGACAACAGTCAATGAAGTAGACAAGATTACAGGTAATGTATTATTTTTGCCAAGGAATTGATACCTGAGATGCGATGGTAGCTGCTTCAACTCCAATTGAGGAGCCTCTTCAACTGAGTGTTTTGATGGTGGTCCCAATACCCTGTTTAAAGGTTCATTCATCTTTTTCAGCATACTCACATTGTGAGTAATTAGCACACTCTCATTTTCTCGAGCTTCAGCATCATCCACTAGCCCTTGATTCAGAAACACCCTAGCTAGTGGATCTTCAATCTCATCTTGGCTCACAGCAACTGCAATGTCTATCACTGTGATAGCTGCTAAATCTACATACATAACTAGTAGCTTCATTGCCTTGTGTACATCAAACACTTCCACCTTATCCTGCGCTCTCATGGTGAGCCTTCCTGCTATGACATTGATCAATGCCCCTCCTGTATTTAGGAACGGGCGCCAAGTATGAATGGGACCGTAAGGTCTGACTCAAAATCTAGAATGATGAAGTCCACGGGGAAAATGAGAGATCTCACTTGGACTAAGACATCCTCAATAACTCCATCGGTCCTAGCCACGAACCTATCTGCCAGCTGTAACACAATGGTGGTCATCATCGGCCTTCTAAGCTCCAGATTCAGGAACAAAGAAATGGGTATGAGGTTTATGCTCGCACCTAGATCACACAAGCCCCTAATATTTAGACGACTCCCGATAGTTAGTTGCACAATGAAGCTTCCTGGATCTTTTAACTTTGCTGGCAAGTGTGATCTATTGAGAATTTTGGAGCTGCAAGCCTCTATCAATGCCATGTCTCATGCTCAACCCACTTTGTTTTGTTAGCAACAATGTCCTTGACACATTTGGCATATTTCAAGATTACCTGCAAAATATCAATCAATGGTAAGTTAATATGTACCTGTTTTAACAGCCCGATGAATTTCTGAAAGCAAACATCCTCCTTCTTCTTCTTGAGCTTTTGTGGGAATGGAGGAGGAGGTTTTGGCAATGGAGTTGCCTCTTCGGTGCTTGAGCTGGGATTGCCAGCCTCATTGTTCTGTGTAGCATCCTGATCATCCCCCTTTTTCTTCTTGGGGACCAATTCAGTTAAAGGCCTTATACTCCTTGTGCTAACCATATTGACCTGCTTTAGGATAGGATCAATGTTGCCAGGTAGGCCCCCTTGAGGTATGTAATTTATTGAGCTAGCTAACTATCCCAATAGCTTTCCTAAGTTCTGCAGATCCTGCTTGTGCCTTTAAATCTCCTCTTCTTGCCTGTTTTGATTTGCCAAGATCTGACTCAACACCTCACTGTCCATCATGATGTTTAGATTGGCATGTCTTGCAGGCTGCTATGCTGGATGATTCTGATATGTATTTCCACCTTATGATCTTTGCTGAGGTGGCCTATGATTCTGCTGATTACCAGCCCATGATAAGTTTGGGTGGTTCCTCCAATTCGGGTTGTATGTGTTCTCGAATCCTTGATAGCCCCCTCTATTAGCATTGCCCACAAAGTTTACTGCCTCTGGATTAGCTCCACATGATTCAGCCATGTGATCTCCTTCACCATAAACATCACACCAACCAGGTTGTTGCTAATGTTGTACCATATTGATTGGGGCTTGGTGTTGACCCATAGCTACCGGTTCTTACTATTGCAGACCCAAAGCCAAATTGTTAAAGTTTGTGGTCATCAAGTTCTGCATAGCCGCTATTTGAACCTACAGGCTCGTTATTGCATCAATTTCTAATACCTCGACCTGCTTCTGGATTGTTGATCTGATGGATCATCCATTCCGTTCTGGGTTTCCCTGAGCAATTCCATTGAGAAGAGCATACAACTCATCATACGTCTTCTCCAATGCTTGATCCCCTGCAGCTAAATCAAGAAGAATCTTAGTATTGGGTTCCAACCCTTCAATGAAAGTATGGAATAGTACCTCGTCAGCCTAACAATGATGTGGACAATTGATTAATAAAGTTTTGAACCTGTACCATGCCTAATATAGATTCTCCCCAGACCTCTGCTTGAAACTCAGAATCTCACTTCTAAGTTTGGCTGTTTTGCCAGATGAGAAGAATTGGGTGAGAAGCTTATGAGCCAGGTCATCCAAGGATGCTATGGAGTTTGGAGGCTCAATTTACAACCACCTCTGGGCTTCCCCCAACAGTGTAAAGGGGAACAAAGTCATCCTCACGTAGTCTCGGTTTACCTTCGTAGGAATGACAGTGTCAACAATCTCAAGAAAATTCTGAAGATGAACTTGTGGATCTTCATGAGGAAGCCCCGTGAACTGTCCAGTGGAGTGTAAATGGTAGACCATATTCTATTTGAGCTCCCACAGGCCTCTAGGCTCAGGCTTGATAAAATAGCTAGTGACATTGATGGTTTTCGGGATTGCTACATCCCTCACTGGCCTCGGTGCCGGTTGTGCATCAACAGTAGGTGCTAGTGGTGCAGGTGGGTTGTTTGCCATGTTTTCCTCACAGGGTCAACCTCCACCTTGTTATCCTCTTGCTCCTACTTTACGAGTTTAATTGGTGGCATTTTGAACAAAACCCCTACTCTTCTCTTGGATTGACAAAAACAAGATTCCTGATCTTCCAACTTATTTATCAATCATCTGCACCAAAACCATCGCTAAGATCAAGTGTAGCGAACACCACAAAACAAGACAACTTTAATAATCAACCAATTCGCTTCAAATCCCTGAAAACGAGGCAAAAAACTTGTTGCTCCCCAGCACACGCAAGTACACGTGGTCCCACAAGTAATATAGTGGCCCTAATTAAAGAGTCAGGTTGTCGAACCTAAAGGATTTGAATGTAATTAGTAATCGATCTCAGTGATCACATTTGTGATGCTTTTAGTAAAAAGAGTTTTTGATTTAAGTAAAATAAATGGTAAAGAACAAATTTCTAATAAACTAATCTGACTTTTACGATAAGATATCAATTGACAGGCAATTCCAGGGTTGTAACCTTTACGACTCTGTGTAGTCTTAAAAATGTCTATCTATGTCTAGTTTCCTGATTATTGATTCATGAGGTTTAATTTACCTGAACAGGGTTGCACGCCTCTGCCGGCTTACCTTTATTGAGTATCTAACTACATCGTTGAGTGGGGATAGACAAATCAATAAAAATGCATTAAATCTATCTTCTCGTATATGAACCATGCAAGGTGTAAGGGTAGCTGTCACTAGTCTCCCTTACACGAATCAACCTAGTTTTCTAGTGCTGAACAAGATCCCTATACTATTGTGTTGTATCCACTCCAACATCTCGCGAATCCAGAGTGAACAACTAATTTACTCCCTAGTCGATAAGGCTATGATGTATAGATAAAAACAACATATGAATAATCAAAAGAAACCATTCATAGATTGTCAAAGTCAAGAACTACACATTATCTGTGGCTACAACCCTAGAATATGGAGACTTAGCCACTCATGAACGTGAAATGCATCATGAATGAATTGGAAAACATCAAAAACCAAAGTCTAAAGATTAACAAACCAAAATACTATGGAGAAGAGTTCTCCGTCGTCCCTGCTGTAGTTCTTGCGTAAAACAAAATGTCCAAACCTAAAGTCTAAGATAGCACAATAATAAAAATCTCCTAATTCGACTTTTTCGCATCGGGTCCTCAAGTCCGCGATGCGGACCCCTTGTTTTTCTGACTTTTCACCTAAATTGCTGACTGGACAATTTTACACATCTTTTGCATAGGTTCGGGACGCGGACCTTGCACACTTTTCAACTTCGCCTTTTTTTGCATTTTTCAGCTTCCACAACCTTGTTCCCAAGTCTGCCATGTGGACTTTTGGTCTTTTGGCTACTTCTACTGACTTTTCTCCTACGAATTCCAGGCTATGTTCATCCCTTAATTTTGGGTTTAGCTCCTAACTTTACAAACAAAGCAAAATCCTACAAAAACACAACCAACAGGCGCACTCGGCCCTATGTTAGCAAAATAAGAGAAAAATACACTCAAACACCTAGACTCTATGAATTTTTCCTCTAAATTATCTCTATTTATGGGCATTATTGGCTAATTAGGCATATAAATTCACCTAAGATCAGGTCACTTCCCACATATATATGATATATATTGTGCAAGAGGAATGATGTACAAGCATGTTTTATTATGTGCATTGATCATGCATACTATATTGAGATTATATATATATTGCTTTCGATTATGTATTTTAACTATATTGACTTATGTCTTGTTACATTGCATGCCGCATACTTAGTACATTCAAACATACTAACAAATATTCTATGCCTACATTATGTTACCATGTAGGGACCGGAGCTCCTATGATCATCTTCGACGTTGCTAGTTCGGTACCTCAGAGATGAGCATTGGTGAGTCCTCAAGTCCAAGGACACTATCTACATTACTCTTGCTATTTTGAGACTTCATTATGTTGAACACTTGTTATTATGAGGGTGAGCCCGAAAAGTTTCTTAGCCCCTACTCCATTCCAAGTTAGAGGTGTTGTTGGATACTATGATGTACTTATGCTATGATCTTGACTCTTTTATGCTTTTGTGATTATTAAAGACTTCCCTTGGTCCCACTCCCCCTATTTATTATATCTCTTGTTATTGTTTATTTTGCTTCCATGACCAAGGATGTGTGATTGATATCCTAAGAGGCTTGTTTGGAGTCCCTTCGGGTTCCCATTCGCCATGTCACCTCTAGGCCCTAGGTTTGGGTTGTGACAAATATTCTGGGAACTCTTATCATTTTTGACTCTAGGCACAGGTGCACTAGTAGATGATGGTGCTGGAAATTGGTTACCATTGCCATTCTTCCCAACCTCATGGCTCGATGTTTTAGCTTTCTTGCTTCTGAACTCCGCTCTATTATGATGCCTCTCCTCATCAGCTTGTCGCACAAAGGTCATCAGTCTCCCAATGTCCATATCACTCACAAGCATTGCTCCTCTCTCATGTCTCTTTGGCCCTCTATTTAACCCATCAACATACATTCCCATCCTCCCCCTCATATCAGCAACCATGTCTAGAGCATAGCGAGAAATTTATGTAAACTTCAACCCATACTATTGCACAGTCATAGAGCCCTGCTCTCTTACCTTTGCCTCTCTTCGCTCCCTTGGGAAGAAGCACCCAAGAAAGCTTCCCCGAACATAGCCCTAGTCAGAACGGGGGCATCCTCTCCTCTACCCTTCTTCCATTAATAATACCAAAGTCTGGCCACATCCTTGAGTTGATAAGTAGTCAGTTCCACTCTGTTAGCATCTGCCACGTGCATCACTTGGAATATTTCTGAAGCTCTTCCACATAGTTCTCAGGATCCTCAGTGGATGCAAACCCTGTGAACTCAGGCGGATTCATCCTCAAGAATTCCAGGACTCCAAAAGTGTCATGGGCATCCTGTCGACCCACTCCTTGTCTCGCAGCAGGTGCTGTGACCACCTAGGCTAGAGTTCGAATAGCCTAGCAGGGACAACTTGTTCCAGGGTTCCTCATATCCTTGAGGCTCAGGCGGGTTGACATTTTGTCTGGCGGGACGTCCTCTACATCTAACGGCTCTTCTGGCTAGTATGATTACAATTCTGCAACGCACCAAGAATGAATTAGAATAGAATTTTCATAAAGCATAACTCTATAGCATGATTTGGAATATGAATGAAGGGAAACAATTCCTACTATACTATAGCCTCTTGCTTATCAAGTGTGGTCGAGAACACACCCAGAAATAAGACTCCACTAGACACGGCTTCATAGACTCCTTAGGGCACTTGAGCTCATGCTTTGATACCAAAGTTTGTAATGCCCCGGAAGGGGACCCAAGATAAGGCCCGCACCAAGAGACTATTGCCAATCCCAAAGCGAACTACTTGGACTCATCACAATCATTCAATCAATAAGCTCTACAATCAACGGAAGACATAAATGATATAAATGGGCACATCTATCAAATCTTAATTAATAATATAAATGAAAGGCTAGTGGAAAGAACTAGTTCACAATCTTAATAATCAATATCCTACTCTAGTCTATGAAACCTCTATCACTATCAGGTGGTGCCAATGACAGACCCATAGCTACCTCTATTAAAATAAAGCTAAGTGAAGTCTAACTCTAAAGCAAGATGAAAATAAAAGTAATGAACCCTCTTAAGTAGGGGAGGCTCACCATTCAGCTAAACGTCCAAGATCCTCAACGATGCACCAGTTGATGATCTCTAATCCCTACATCTGCATCATAAAATGATATGGCGCCGAATGGTGTCAGTACGTGGAATGTACGATATGTAAAATAGTTGAATGAAATAGAAACAGATAGAATAATATGAAACATCAATCGACATCAAGGACAATAACAAATCAACATGTTAAATGTCTATCTAAATAAAGAGTAGACAAGTGACCCATCAATCCATCAAACCTCATCAATCAAATCAGATTCCTCACAGAGGGACTCATCTTAACTAATCTCATCTTATCTCAACTCAGAGTACTCAGTTTGAGAACTTTCTGGGAGTTTCTCTTATCCGACAAAAATCACTTATGAGCTAGTGATTGTACATCAATCACGCTAATGTTGCCACAACCGTTCCGTACTTGCCAGGTAGGGAACGAGTCGAATCCACTAGGGACCACCAACAAATCAAACTAGTCTCCTATTATTTCAGGGACTCTATCAAGAGGGAACCACAATGAGATGTAATAGTCCTAATCTTCACCTACACTTGGCTATGTAGTTTGACCAGTGCGAGTTGGATTAACTCTTACTCTTTTGGTGCTCGATACTACTCCCAAGACTCAATGTTCATAAGACAACCAATCCCATCAAATCATCTCAATCAATTCATCTCAAATCAGCCTCATGGAGGCACTCATCATTCAAATAGTCTTATAGGGACTCTCATCATCTCATCAATGAACCATCTCAATCAATAGCTCAAGGCTTAGAACAATCATTAGGGAATAATCGAATAGACAAATCATTAAAGTTTATTTATGAAGACTCAGGGGACTATCAACTACTGTTAACCAAATCATCGGTCTCACATTCACAATCATAATTTCAGTCGATATTCTCAATCAAAGCTCTAGACTCAATCCCTATCTTCTTTCATGCATGCTTTTAATAATTAATATACAAGGTTTATGCAATATCTCATGAAAAATATTCAAATCAAGAAAACAAGTTTATGATCATCAACATATGAAAATATATGTAATAAGTATAATTTCTCAAGAAAATAATCAATAATCATGCATGTAGACTCACCAACTTTCAACTCACTTTTAAGACCATCTATCGGGCACATGAGAGAACAATAACATGATTTTAGGTTAGCTTTACATACTTGGGATGAAGCTTTAATGATCAATCTTCAAGAATTCTCCTTGAATTTCCCCCAATCAAGCTTCTCTCTTCTCTCTCTCAAGCCCTAATCTTTCAAGTGATTAGAAAATGAATTAGCATGGGGTTTAAGACCTTATTACGTATCAAAACAACCTATTTTCGTTGTATATTGAGTTGAGGAGGAGTTGCGAATTGAACGGAATGCCCCTCACAAATTTAAAAGAAAATTTTCACCTTGAAGAAGCGGGTCTGCGTGTGGGAATTGATCGAAATACCCATACGAATTTTAAAAAAAAAATTCACCTCAAAGAAGCGGGTCCGTGACACGGACCCGTCGTGCTTACGTGCATTTTTTTTTGAAAATTTTCCAATCGAATTTTCTAATCTCCGTCAAAAAAATTTGAAAAAAATAAGTGTGCATCTGCGACATGGGCACATCAACACTGGAATTCGTTTTAGATCAAGAAATTATTTTTCGATTCAGTTGCTCTAAAAATTGACCGAGACCATTTTCCCACTCAATTTTTCGTGTTGATCGCAAATTTAGTCTAGAATTTTCAAATGGAGCATGGGAAGACGCGTTATGCACACATCTCTACTCTAGGGGTATTTTGATAATTTTATCGGGTGTTACAAATACAGAATTAGATTATGAATTTCTTGAACAAAATTTGATTTTGTTCAAGATTTAGATGAAGATGATTTAGAAATTAATGAAGACGATATTTTTGATGATGATGAAACGCAATCCCCATATGCTGCTACTACTCTCGCTCCCGCTCTCCCTATACATCCAACGGCATCTGGTAGGCCTAAAATGGAATGTGTAAAAAAATTTATTGTTTGGCAATTTTTAACACAATGTGAAGATAAACAAAAAGCTATTTGTAATAAATGCAAACATGTTTAAATCATAAAACTTTGGGAAAGGAGGGTGAGACGGGTCATTTAAAAAATCATTTGATGCATTGTTGTAAATTGGAATTTTTGCATGCTCAAGCTATTGCAGATGTGAAAAAATATGGAACTCCCCTTCCCGAACAATCCGTAGGAGTAGGAGGTTTAAATATGGTTCAGTAATAATTAAACCCTACTAATATTTCTGGTCCTAGTACCATCACCTTTATAATAAACAATGGGACCTAGAAGAACTTGCAAAAATGATTGTTGTTACTGGTTTGCCTTTTAGTTTTGCAGAAAATTCAGATTTTATTCACTATATTCAAATATAACCCATCGTTTAATGGTTTTACAAGAAATACAATTAAAAAATAATTTTTGATTATCAAGGACGACATGTACTATATCTTTGTTGTTTATTTGCTTATAATACTTAGTGGACATTGGATTGATGAAAATTGGGTTTTGCAAAAAAGAATTTTGGGTAATAAAAGTTGTGAACCGTGTAAAATCGGTTCTTAAATTGCACAAACAATTCTTGATGTTTTACAATTTTATGGTCTTTCTAGTAAAATATTTAGTGTAACTTTAGATAATGCTTCTAGCTATGAAGATGATTTTCATATAAAATGTGTTGCACATATTTATAATTTAATTGTTAGAGACGGTGTTTCTTTATTCGAAAATGGTTGTAATTAAACTGAAACTGCATGTCATTTTATATTTAAACGTCAGGTAAATGTTAGACATAAAGAATTTGAAAATTGATGTATTGAATGCAATTTTCCTGTTAGAAAAATTCCAAAAACAGTACCTACTAGTTGGAATTCGTTATATGAAATGCTTAAAGTAGCTTATGACTGTAGGAGACTTGTTCAAATGGTTTGGAATGCCCATAATGCTTATATGACTTACTGCATTGATGAAAATGATTGGAATGATATTAGAGAACTAATTGAATTTTTAAGATTTTTTTATTTAGCTACCAAACAAATTTCTGGTCTTTATTATCCTATTATTTCTTCTATTTTACCAAATACTTATGCTATTTCTACTAAATTTGCTCAGTTTGAAAATAATCTAAAATTTAAAGAACTGGTTAAAAATGATTGAAAAATTTAAAAGAATATTTTATCCAATTCATCTAATTTATTTAACTGCTTGTTTATTTAACTTGACTTACAAAGAAGTAAGTGCATCTAGAATGGTAGATAGCATATATAGAAATTTAGAAATTGAAGACAATGAAGAAAATCAATCACATAATTTGGTTGTTGTTAAAAGTAGCATTAGAACAGAGGCTAGGAAATTGTATGATTTACATGCTTCTACTGTATTAGAAAATTGTACAATATCAAGAACCAGAACTATCTAGGTATAGATATGAGGATGACATTGATGAAATGCTAGAAATATAATCTTGGGCTTTGTACTGAAAATAACAATGATTTTGATGAACACCTTAACTAGGCTACATAAAATATTAAAGATGCACAGGGAAAGTCGAAGCTTTTGGAATGGTGGAAGAATCTGGGTAGAACTTTTTCAAGACCTCAGCGGGTGGTCCGTGATGTCTTAACTATCCAAGCATCATCAGTGACTTCGGAAGGTGCTTTTAGTGCGGCAAAATTCCAAATTGGCGACTATAAGCATTCACTAGCATCAAATAGCTTGGAAATATCAGTTTTATTCAGAGATTGGATCAATGCAGAGCGAAAGAATTTAGGGCGTTATTGCCTCCCAGCACATGCCAGTGCACGTGGTCAAAACAAGTAATATATTGGCCTTAATTTAAGGAATGGATTATCGTACCCAAGGGATTTAATTTAAATTGTTAATATTCCAAGTTATAATGTTTGAAGCGCAATAAAGAAATAATTGATCAAGTTTTGATTTGAATAATTTAACTTGCAAATTAACCTAGCGATTTTGTAATAAAATAAGGGTCGATTTATTTTGTATTTAATTATCAAATAATGTGAGATTTTGCGATTGTAACCTTAGAGATGTCGTATTAATCTTTAATTTCCAACTTATGCTTGGACAGTGATTGTTGATTTGCAGGGCTAAAACTATCAAATCGGGGTTGCACACCTCCGTTTACCTATTACTATTGTTTGCGTAACAACATCATTGAACGGAGATAAACAATACAATAGAAATGCATTAATAATATCTTCCTGTATATTAAATCAAACTTAGTGTAAAGGTAGTTGTCAGAAGTCTCCAATACACAAATCAATTTCATATTTTAATTGAACAAGCTTCTTATATTATTATGTTCTTAAGCATTGCAACATCTTTCGAATTCTCAATGCTAAACATATTCATTTCCATAGGTGATCAAGCTAAGAAATGTAGATTTAAATAATATAAGATCATAAATACCTATTCATAAGCATTAAAAACTCAAAGATCAACACATTGTCTATGGATACAATCCCAGAAAATGGAAAGATTAGCCACTCATGCTAATCATACACATCAATAATATAATAAAATACATCAAACTCACAACAAAATGAAAATAAAACTAATCCAAAATTATCTCTGCAAGATACAGCAGCCTTACAAGCTTTTCCTTTCAAAACATAGACAACAAGTAGGTTAAACAAGCTAACCATGACTTATATATCCCAAAAATTTAACTTTCAACGCGTTTTCCCTCAAGTCCACGACGCGGACTAGTATTATTTTAATTAAATTCTACGTATAATGTTGACTGGACGAGCTTTTCCACCTTTTTACACTAGTCCGCGACGTGGACTAGTGTTGATTAGGTAGATTTTTCTCCTCTTTGTTGACTTGTAATTTCAAGCCTAAAAACACTGGTCCGCGACGCGCGTTGGTCACGGACCATATGTTGCAATTTTTCTTTTCTTGTTTCCTTGTATTGGTTGCCTTCCTTTGCTCTGGTTCTCATTCCGGAACCTTAAAATCTGATAAAAATACATAAAAATAAAACCATGAGGCGTAATTTATCCAGTATTAACAAAATACACAAAATCCTATTAAAGTACCTAAAACTCCACGGATTTACCCTCGAACTTAACTCTATTTATGGGATATTTACTTATTTAGGCATATAAACACGCCTAAGATCACCACCCACACTTAAAGCTTTGTCCGTCCTCGGGCAAATCAAGACACATGCATGCAGACGCCTAAATAGTATGTATAATAAACTTTATATGAATTATCCTTTTCAAACCAAGACAAGCATTTTTCAACATTTCTAGCAACATCAGCTTTAATTCATACTTTAATGAATACATACAGACTCATGCAGAATTTCCATTACAGTTTCAGCTAGTTTCCAACCTTAGATGATCATGTGCCCTCACTATAAGAATTACCCATGCACACAATTAAACTCCTAAAAGAAGATTATGTTCGAGTACAAAATCAACTCTCCCTCTCTCAAAAGAAATCTTACGCTGCTTTTAGTTACTCAAAACTTGCCCTTAATGTTTAAACTTAACATAGTTGGAATTTCCTTTAAAGGATCACTTATGTCTTTTATTAGGTTGTAATGTAGGTTTAGAGCTGGTGAGATAATTTTCTGGATATAGTTGTCAAGGCTCATCTCCCGAGCGCTTATATCTTACATTAACTTCTCTTCACTTCTTTTGAGTTTATTTCCAACATCCTTTATTTGTTTCCCTAATCTATACATTCAAACTATCAATATATTTACAAACACTTTAGTTGTCTGTTCTCTGATTTTTTTTATTCTTTTTTATTTTTTTTAAAGATATCCCCTATACCATAAACCTTTAATTGCTTATGTTTCATTTCAGCTTCTATTTCCCTTAACTTTCTGTGCTAAAGCGCTTAAGATGTAAGATCAACCATTTTTAAAAGTCAAAGAAGGGATTCAACTTGAAATATGGCTAATCAAAGAAGAAGTCTAAAGCTCAACGGGGTTGACTAGGATGTTTCATGGATAAAGATTCACAAAAGTATTACGGCTACCAAAGAAATGCTTAGATTCTTTCCCTTAAATTCAATATCTACTAAGTTAATTTAACATACCGGGCAAGTTCTAGTAGTTATAGCAACATAGACTATTCAATTTAACTCACTATCATATGGCACATTTCCATCATCAGACAACACTAGATTCACTATCACGTAATTCTCATGAATTCAACATTAAGCATATATTCATCTAGTACGTTCAAGTCTTAACTACTAGGGACTCAAGAATTTACACTATCTTAGTTGCCATGGTTTACATATAACGAGTATTTCTACATACTATCAATAATCTAAAATGAGACTTTATTTGACACATGCCCTTAGGATGGTCGTCATCCATCCGTCATAGGGTAATGTCAATCGACTATGACTACTAAAGTGAAAAATTATACTAAAATGCAATAATAACAAATACTCAACCACTTTTTAATCATGATAAATATTAATAATCACAAAAATAGAAGTAACTAAAGATGTCCAAAAATAAAAGCAAAAATCAACATGTCAGAATAACCAAGTGAAGTAGCGAATAGTAGCATGTATCAGTAAGTATCATAAGGTTCCCCACCCCCCCACTTAAATAAGAGCACTGTCCCCAATGCTAACCCAAAATGAACCTGTGGAACGGGAAGTAGCTACTCAATCCTCCAGTGCGGGTAGCTCCTCTTCATCTTTCTCGTCATCATCCTCTGTGTCACTCTTGTTAGCATCTGGGTCGGAGGGGATGTCGTCATCTACTGGCTCCGCGAACTGCATCCCGAGGCCTAACATTGCCTGGGCATGATCATTAAGGGGATACTGGCCCTCCACCTCGGCAAGCTCCTCTGGTGTGGACAGGCAGCCACCTGTCCTGTGCCTAAGCATCTCCAGCCCGAACATTAGCGCTTGGATTAGCTCATCCCTGCGATTGCGCTCTGCCATACTAAGAATGGTGCTCGTCACCACTTCTGGTCGTTGAACATTTGTAACAACATAGGACGGAGCCTCATTGTGCGGCTAATAGTCATACTCCTCCGTGGGGACACCTGCATTATGACACAACTCAACGATAAGCCCACCAAAGGCATACCTACGTCCTTTGTGAGCCCGAGTCTTCTGCATTGCTGATTTGATCACCGCCTCGATGTTCAACTCCATTCCTGTCATGAATGCATATACCAGGCAGACCCTATCACGTGTAATATTTGTAAAATGTTGCCTGGGGAAGAGTGTGTGGGTCACAATCTTGACCCATACATGTGCTTCCCTATTCAGATGAGCAAAGGGAAAAGACTGGTGAAAGCCCCGGTATGCATAACGGGTCCACCTGGCAGAAGATTGAGGACCTGCAAGAACATGACAGATGTCACGGTATGGAGGCTGCTTCTACAGCTCAGTGAGAGCTTCTGATTCAACCTCAGTGTGGATGCCCAGTATGCTGTTTAGAGCTAGTGGAGTGATGGACACCTCCACTCCCCGAACAATGACTGTCTTCGTGCGGATTTCGTTGCATGTTTGCATAAAATTCCCGCATATTACTCAGGTTGCAAGGCCGAGGGTCCTCGAAGAGATAGCACATATCTAGCTCCAAACAATGACGATGGATGAGTGAGAACTCCCTGGCTAATGATTCCTCATCAATTGGGAAGTCCGGGAAGTACTTGGCTTTGTCCGTCCTTTTTAACGACATTCAGCCCAAACTGGATCGTTTTCCATCGATACACCGGGCCTTTCGGGACAGCTGGAATGTCCCTAAGCCTCCTCCTACTTCCTGAGGCCCCCGTTCCACTAGTTGATCTTGTGCGTCATCCACGAGACTCCATAATATCCTGTCAAGATATGTATATAATATGTGTGTACAGGAAAAACCAAACTTTACAGCTTAAACAAAACACACCTGACCCCACACTTAATTTTAAAACAATAGGAGAGATGGTACTCACACTTCCCAATTCAATTTACCCCAGCAAGCATAACAGCCTTAATCATTAAGAAGTAACTCTTTATTTATCAAAAAACAACAGCTCGTAGTCTTATTTTATCAATTTTTAACCATAACTCAGCCCTTAAACTTCATAATTGGCATGAAGTAAGATCAGAAATTACAGAAATCATGAAGTTCAAGCAAATTCAGCACAACCCATTACAATCTAATTTCAACACCACATGACAGCATCAACCCCGACTGTCCATTTTAACTCAACAACAACCTTGAGCAGTTTACAACCACTCATTTCTAGTTTGTAGTTGCCCTTTCTTAACAAGTGTGCATAAAAGGAAAACAACACCTCACAATACATAAACAGTTGAGCATAAGACATTGGTATAAGCAAATTCTCAAGTATAAGCAACTCAACCGTGAACTTTCGAACAATGACTAGCCAAATGTCAATCAAGAAAAACAGTCTCAGTTTTGTCAATTTCAAGCAGTGAACATCATGCTTTGTACCCTTAAACAGAACACAACCCTATTTCCTTATTCTTAATAGTGAACCAGTCCCCAAGCACCTAG
>JAPFFP010000094.1:7861394-7875288 GCA_026153255.1 Solanum medicagineum | reverse complement strand
TGGCTTGGCAATCTTTGAGAAGTCCTTGATGAGTCTACGGTAGAATCCCGTGTGTCCAATAAAGCTTCGGACTCCTTTGACTGAAACAGGTGGTGGCAGCTTCTCAATCACTTCAATCTTGGCTCGATCTACCTCTAAACCACGCTTAGACACCTTGTGCCCCAAATCTATTCCTTCCTTAATGAGAAAATGACATTTTTCCTAGTTAAAGACAAGGTTAGTTTCCTCGCATCTTGCTAGAACCTTGTCTAAATTTTGCAAACCCTTTTCAAATGATTCCCCAAAGACTGAGAAATCATCCATGAACACTTCCACATATTCCTCGACCATATCATGAAAAATTGCCATCATACACCATTGAAAAGTGGCCAGTGCATTGCATAATCCAAAGGGCATGCGTTTGAAGGCATATGTACCATATGGACAAGTAAATGTGATTTTCTCTTGGTCTTCCAGAGCAATGGTGATTTGATTGTACCCCGAATAACCATCCAAGAAGCAATAATATTCTTGCTTAGCAAGTCTATCAAGCATTTGGTCAATGAACAGTACCGAGTAATGATCTTACTGAGTGGTGTCATTTAGCTTCCTATAATCCATGCATATCCTCCACCCTGTCACCATTCTCATTAGTATCAACTCATTTTTATCATTGGTGACTACCGTCATGCCTCCTTTCTTCAGAACACATTGAACCGGGCTGACCCATTTGCTATCGGAGATGGGAAAAATGATTCCCGCATCTAACCACTTTATTACCTCTTTCTTCACAACTTACTTCATAATTGGGTTCAACCGTCTTTGAAGTTGCGCCACCGGCTTGTGACCTTCCTCCATGAAGATTCGATGTATGCACAAAGCAGGGCTAGTGCCTGGATGTCCGACATTTGCCA
This sequence comes from Solanum medicagineum, assembly GCA_026153255.1. Classification (NCBI taxonomy): domain Eukaryota; kingdom Viridiplantae; phylum Streptophyta; class Magnoliopsida; order Solanales; family Solanaceae; genus Solanum; species Solanum medicagineum. Next base: position 7,874,395 of record JAPFFP010000094.1, on the reverse strand, counting down.
CCTCATAACTTTCTTCCTTTTCTTGAGAACCATGACTGCATCTTCCACCTGAGCTGCAGTCAATGAAGCGGACAAAATTATAGGTAACACATCATTATCTCCAAGAAAAAACATACCTGAGATGTGAAGGCAACAACTTTAATTCTAGCTTTGGTGGTTCTTCAATTGATGGTTTTGGTGGGGGACCTAACACCCTTTTTAAAGGTGCAGCCCCCTTCTTGAACATGCTTGTGTTATTGTTTAACACACTCTCAATTTCGAGAGCCTCTGCATCATCCACTAGCCCTTGATTTAGCAACACTCTTGGTAGCGGATCTTGAACCTACACTTGACTTACCGAGGCAGTTGTGTCTATTATCGGGATGGCCGCCAAATCTTCATATGCAGCTGGTAGTTTCATGGCATTATACACACAAAAATCTTCCACTTTGTTATGGGCTCTCATTGTGAGTCTTCCCACAACCACATCAATTAATGCTCCTCTGGTTGCCAAGAATGGACGACCAAGTATGAATGGAACTTCAGGATCGGGTTCAAAACCAAGGATGACAAAGTCCACGGGGAAAATGAGAGATCCTACTTGAACTAAGACATCCTCGATAACACCTTCGGGACTTTCCATTGATCTATCTGCCAATTGCAACACAATCGTAGTGGGCTTTGGTCTCCCAAGTCCCAACTTTGAGAATAACGAACTTAGCATAAGATTTATGCTTGCCAAAGGTCACACAACCCTTTAGCATTCAAAAGCTCCCATTAGGTACTTGCACCGTGAAGCTTCCAGGATCTTTTAGCATAATTGGCAATTGAGCTCTGTTCAAGATTCTAGAGCTACAAGCTTCGGTGAGTGCCACCGTCTCATATTCCACCAACTTGTTTTTGTTGGCGACAATATCCTTCACGTACTTTGCATATTTTGGAATTCCCTGCAATACATCACTAAGTGGTAAGTTGATTTGTACCTACTTTAGGAGCCCGATGAATTTTTGAAAACATTCATCCTCCTTCTTCTTTTTCAGCTTTTGTGGGAATGGAGGCGGTGGCTTAGGCAATGGAATTGCCTCATCAGTGGACGTGCTTGGAATCACGGGTTCCTCATTTTGAATGCCACTTGGTTCAGCGACGTTTTTCTTCTTAGGCACCAAGTCGGTCAATGGCCTCCTACTTCTTGTGCTTACGGCATAAACTTTCTTGGGATTTGGATCAATATCTCCTGATAAACCTCCTCAGGGTCTTGAGTTCATAGAGCTTGCTAATTGGCCTAGTTGCTTCTCCAAATTTTGAAGATTTTGTTTGTATCTTTGGATTTCTTTTTCTTGGCTGTTTTGGTTTGCCAAAATTTGCCTTAGTACTTCATTATCCGACATGTTGTTTGGATTGGCCTGCTTCATCGGTTGATGCATTTGTTAATTGTAATATGGTTGGCCTCCTTGCGGACGTTGCTGTTGAGATTGTCCTTGATTTTGTTGGTCACCACCCAAGAGAAGTAAGGATGATTCCTCCAATTTGGATTGTAGGAATTTTCAAAGCCTTGATATCCGCCTCTATTTGCATTTTCAACAAAATTTACCACCTCAGGATTTGAACCGCAAAATTCAGCAGTGTGGTCTCCTCCTCCACAAACACCGCTCCAATTATTTTGCTACTGTTGTTATACTGCATTTACCGGTGCGGGTTGTTGACTCACCGCTGAATTTTTTTGTTGTTGACCCATCGATAAGTTGTTGAATTGGGTCATCATCATGTTTTGCATAGTAGAAATTTGTGCTTGTAAAGCAGTGATAACGTCAATTTTCAGCATCCCTGCTTGCTTATGAACTATGGGTCGACTTGATCCTCCATTCCACTCGGGATTTCATTGAGCTATATGATTGAGAAGTGTATATAACTCATCTTATGTCTTCTCCGACTCTTGTCCTCCTACAGCTGAATCAAGAAGAATCTTTGTGTTTGGTTCCAATCCTTCAATGAAGGTGTGGACCAATACTTCGTTAGATTGATAATGATGGGGACAATAAATAAGTAAAGTTTTAAACCTGTCCCATGCTTGCTATAAGTTCTCCCTCGGCCTTTGCTTATAGCTTAAGATCTCACTTCTCAATTTGGCCGTCTTACCGGATGGAAAGAACCGAATAAGAAACTTTCTAGCAAGATCATCCCACGAAGTAATGGAATTTGGTGGTTCAATTTGCAGACACCTCCTTGCTTGCCCCAACAATGAGAAGGGAAACAAGGTCATCCTCACATAGTCTTGATTTATGCCTATAGGAATGAAAGTGTCAGCAATTTCTAAAAAATTTTGAAGATGTACCTGTGGATCTTCATGTGGCAGTCTGGTAAACTGCCCAGTTGAGTGTAGCAATTGAACCATATTTTGTTTAAGCTCCCAACAATCACCAAGTTCCGGCTTTTCGAAACAACTAGTGACATTGGTGGTTCTAGGAATGACTACATCTCTTACTGTCTTAGGTGCGGGTAGTGCAGGTGGATTTTGTTCCTCCATGACTTCTTCGACAGGATCAGTTTCTTCCTTATTCTCCATTATTTTCTTGCTCAATGATTTCAATTGGCGGAGTTTGAAACAAAACACCTCCTCTTCTCTTAGATTGATGAAAGTATGTATCTTGCTCCTCCAGTTTAGAACTAAATTTTTTGCACAATCAAGACAACTAAGATCAAATGTAGTGAACACTACCAAACAAAACAACTCAGAAGATTACTCAATTTATACTTTAAAATCCCCGGCAACGGCGCCAAAAACTTGTTGCCTCCCAACACACGCAAGTGCACGTGGTCAAAAGAAGTAATATAGTGGCCTTAATTTAAGGACCGGATTATCATACCCAAGGGATTTAATTTAAATTGTTAATATTCTAAGTTATAATGTTTGAATTTCAATAAAGAAGTAATTGATCAAATTTTGTTTTGAATAATTTAACTTGCAAGTTAACCTAACGATTTTGTAATAAAATAAGAGTTGATTTATTTTGTATTTAATTATCAAATAATATGAGATTACGGGATTGTAACCTTAGAGACGCCGTATTAATCTTTAATTTCCTACTTATGTTTGGGCAGTGATTGTTGATTTGCAGGGTTTAAATTACCAAATTGGGGTTACACACCTCCGTTATTGTCTTAACTACATCATTGAGCGGGAATAAACAATACAATAGAAACGCATTAATAATATCTTCTTGTACATTAAATCAAGCTTGGTGTAAAGGTAGTTGTCACAAGTCTCCAATACACAAATCAATTTCATATTTTAATTAAACAAGCTTCTTATATTATTATGTTCTTAAGCATCCCGACATCTTTCGAATTCACAATGCTAAACATATTCATTTCCATAGGTGATCAAGTTAAGAAATGTAGATTTAAATAATATAAGAACAATCATAAATACCCATTCATAAGCATTAAAAACTGAAAGATTAACACATTTTCTATGGCTACAATCCCAGGAAATGGAAAGATTAGCCACTCATGCTAATCATACACATCAATAATATAATACAATACATCAACTCACAACAAAATGAAAATAAAACTAACCCAAAATTGCCTCTGCAAGATACAATCGCCTCACAAGATTTTCCTTTCAAAACTTAGACAAGAAGTAGGTTAAGCAAGCAACCATGACTTATATAGCCCAAAAATCTGACTTTCAACGCGTTTTTCCTCAAGTTCGCGACGTGGACTAATATTATTTTAATTAAATTCTAAGTAAAATGTTGGTTGGACGAGTTTTTCCACCTTTTTACACTAGTCTGCGACGCGGACTAGTGTTGATTAGGTAGATTTTTCACCTGCTTTATTGACTCGTAATTTCCAGCCGAAAAACACTGGTCCATGATGCGTTTTGGTCGCGGACCATGTGTTGCAATTTTCTTTTCTTGTTTCCTTGTACGGGTTGCCTTCCTTTGCTCTGGTTCTCATTTTGGAACCTTAAAATTTGATAAAAATCCATAAAAACACAACCACGAGGCGTAATTTATTCAGTATTAACAAAATACACAAAATTGTATTAATGTACATAAAACTCCACAGATTTACCCTCGAACTTAATTCAATTTATGGGACATTTGCTTATTTAGGCGTATAAATATGCCTAAGATCAGGGGTCCAGTCTCAATTTGAAGCCAACATAGATAATATTTTATCAGAATCAAGTGAAGACGATATGGATTTTATGGAGGAACAAGCTCAAGAACCAATTCCACGCAATGTAACATTAGAAATGTTAGAAATACTTGCGCAAGATTTTCAAAGTGGTATAAGATATTAATATATTACAATAAATAAGGTCTAATTGAAATAGAACCCTTCCTAGAAGGTGACTGCGTAAATTAGGTTGTTTTCTAATATTTGTACAATTTCTTTAGTAACATAATAAAATTATAGGCTATTCGACTTTTTTTTTTTAATTATTATCTTAAATTTACAACTTAAGTTTAGAATATTGTAAATATATATTTGCCCCCCCCCCATCCCCCCTCCTTATTTCTCAAATCTTTGTTAACTTTAAAATATAAAATCAAATATTAAAAAATTAAAATTTATTTTTAAAAATTAGAAATTTAAACTTTTAAAATCAAAATTTTAAATTTTTTATTAAGAATATGAAAGACTTAAAAAGTTTTAAATGATAGATAATTGAAATATATATTATAACTTTAAAACTTATAAAAACTTTAAAATTAAATTTTTTAAAATGATGCTTTTAAAGTTTAAACTTAAATAGATCATTGTAACTTGTAACTTGTAATAAAACTTAAAGGGATACTTTAAAAATTAAAACGTATAAAACTTTTGAACTTTAAACATTTTAATTTTCTATATTTGAGAATTGATAATTTTAAATTGAACTTTCAAAAATACAACTTTACGAATTTTTAACGGAATCAAAGTTCAAACAATTCATCATATTTTATAATTAAAAAAACATAAATTTTGGATTACCCGTCCTGCTCCGGTAAGGGGTAATTTTTTTGGAAGACTCGGTACCAGTTCCATGACCAGAGCTCTTATTTCTACCGGCACCAGTAATTACCAGTTCGTTGGTGCCGGTACCGGTGCCGTTGTCCCCCCTAGTGCTGTCCAAGATGAATTTGGTTGAGAGGTGGTAAATCGTGGCATAAGGGGTGCCTTTCGCGATCACGATGAAAAATGGATCATGAGATTTATGCAACGCATAATTTGTGCAATACCCGTAGAGGCAGAGTTACAAGCTCTAAGGAAAGGACTAAAACTAGTCATTCAACACCAAATCTTTTGTGTAGAGGTGGACATGAACGCGCAAGGAATAATCGACATATTTATAAATGGAAATTTAAATATGACAATCTTCTCTATGAATGCAAGTGCTTAATGGACAGGTTGGGAGGCGTGGAGCTAAAGCAGGCCTTTAGAGAACAAAATCAAGTTGCAGACATTTTAGCGAAGCAAGGAGCCAAGAAGGAAGACGTCAGCAATACCACTATTTTTGTAGTTCCTCCAATATTTGTGGAACAAGAACTTGTAGCAGACACCCTAGGAACTAGTCATGCAAGGAAAACAAACTTTGACTTTTCAAATTCTCCGGGCCGAGATGTGGCCCAATTAAACACCACTAGGTCTAGCAACACTGGCCTAGACGCTATTTAGCTGTTTTGCTTATTAAGTAAATAATATGCTCTAATTACCCAGCCCCCCCCCCCCCCCAAAAAAAAACCAAAACCCTAAAAACAACCAAAAAAAAAAATAAACTAAAAAAAAAAAAAAAAAAAAAATTTGTTTGGGATCAATGATCCATCTTATTCAAAAAATGTGATTTTCTTTGAAAAGGGATACCCAACTAACATGTACGAAAATAATGTTGCATGCATAGCTTGATTGAAGAGATGATATAATTAAAGGAGACCGAACAAAGTATATTTCATCAAATTCTTTTCACATATGATCTTCATTATAAGATAGTGAGATAGACGTTTGAAAGATATGTCCAAATTATTCACTGAGACATTGTCAATATCAATATTTAAGAAATTGAGCTATAAGATTGAAATGCATCATCTATGAGATATCAAGTAAAGCTTTCATTAGGAGGAGTCAAATAATCACAACACTTTTTCTTCTTAGCTATGGTCTTGTCCTAATTGATTTTTTTTGTGAGGTTTTTGAAAGGGAGCCTTGGAGTAACCAGTAAAGTTCTTGCTATGCGACCAGGAGGTCACAAGTTCAAGTCTTAGAGACAGTCTCTGATAGAAATGCAAGGGAATACTACGTACAATATGCCCTTGTGGTTGAGCCCTTCTTGAATCCTATGCATAGCGGGAGTTTTAATACACCGAACTTGTATTTTTAAATTTTTGTGAGGCTATATTCGAGTGCATTATGAGTATGTGTACTCTTTTGTTTTTCGGTAGACTTTTTTTCATTGAGTTTTTTCTAATACGATTTTAATAAGACGCATTATCTATGGACGTCTAAGGAGGATTATTATAAATTAATTAAATTAGTCGATTATCTATCTGCTGAACAGATAAAGTACTTATATTTATGAATGTATATTTTTTAGGTTTATGAACCATTTGAAAAGTAAATGTATTGTTTTTAATTTGAACGTTTAACATAGTAATTTTTAGAGTGATTTTTCAACCTAGAAATAGGATTGTTATTTACTAATGTGAAAAATACTTGAAAACGTTTGAATAAGATGGTCTCTACATTTAACTATTCAAGTTTTTTGTCTATATTTCTTGTTGAGTATTACTTATATTTTATAACAAACAACGTTCTATTAAACCTTGTAATATTTAAATGTCATTTGGTAGAATGTAGTAGTGAAAATAATGCATGCATTAACTCTTGTATTAATAATACCTTGTTTGATATATTCTTTTTATGTTAAATATAACTAATACTTGCATTACTTATACTTTTCTGTATTAAGGTGTGTTTATTAATATTGTGAATTTTTAGGTATAAGTAATGGAAGAGATTTAATGCATGCATTAACATGGTTAAAAACGTCATTGCCCCTCAAAATCTTATTTACATCATTTTCACTATATTTGTGGAGGATATTTATGTAAATATTTTTTTTAAGATAGATTATGCAATGTATGCAATCTCAGAATACCACCTAAATAACTGTCAGCTAGGTCGGGAAGAAAAAGACTGAAATCAGGTCGGACGACATATATCTTGGTTGGTTCCACCATCACAAGAGATTGAACAGGTATAGTTTTGTTCTTCTAAAAAAGGAATTCTTATATATACTTTTTAAAAATAACTGCAAGACCAAAACCAAAAGTCCTGTTATTCTTATTCCTCTTAGATACATAGCTTACATACCCGGCTCAATCTTCTATTTTTCTTTCATCAAACCAAATAAGGTATAAGAAATAATCTTTATATAATTAATATAAATATAATAACTAATATAAAATATTATTAAGATATTTTATTTAACAATTATTCTAATTGGGAGGGAAATTGTGAAATTGGAAAAAAAGAGGGCGACGTGTCAAAGAAATATTGGATAAAATGATAACTATCTCCCCAGCGCTTCCTTGTTGAAGAGCGAGCGAGCAATGACTTGTCTGTTAGAACCGCCTTTCCGCTGCTTACCTTCTTTCCAGCCCTTTTCTCCTCGTCGTTTCCGCTGTTCCGCCGCCCCCGGAGCTCAGCCTCTGCCGCCGGACCCTGACCCGGCCCCTGAGATCCTTGCACTGCCGCTTGATGGACCAAAAGAACGACGGGAAATTGTCCGACTGGCTTGGGAGAAGCTCGTCCGTTGGTCTCGTTCTTTGCAGTCTAGAGCCAAAACTGATGTCCTTGAACGTACTAATAAGGTCAGCGGTGTTTTAATTACTTTACTGTTTTCTCTAATTCCTTCACGACATCCAAGCGCATTGTCTCATTTGGATATTCTTTACACTAGTACTTTTTCTTTATGTTAGGATTCATCATTGTCGTAAGTGTTTATTCACATCCTAAAATGCTTAATCTAGCACATGAAATTTGCTGCGTGCGTCTTACTCTCTCGGAAAGAATGGGTATATTGTTGTTGGGAGGAATGCTTTTGAACATTGTCAGCAAAGTTTAAAAACACGAAAGGTTTTTGTATTGTAAAGCCCCTTTAGAGTTCTTTCTTTTATGGTCCCAAAGTATGCGGCGCAAATCCATGACCAAAAGGGGTTTTGTTTTTCCTTCTATCAACTTCAGTAATTAGAAATGAATTTTTGAACCAACCTTCCTCCAGCAGAAAGAAAGAAGAAGTTGAAAAAACTCTGTTCTTAAGTTTGCTAGCTTGTTGTTTTTCTTCCTTTTCCCTTTTTCGTGATTCTTGGGTTGGGTGAATGAAATTTTTGTGCTGATTGATGCAATTTTTAATGTCTAGATAGTAGTTCTTGGAGGTGGATCTTTTGGAACAGCAATGGCAGCTCATGTTGCGACGAGAAAATCCCAGTTGGAAGTAAATATGCTTGTAAGAGATCCTCAAGTTTGTCGATCAATAAACGAAGAACACCATAACTGGTCAGTTTCTGCCTCTATTCTGATCTTTGTATTTACATTAGGTTTTTAACACAACCAAAACAAAGCCGTCACCTGGACCTAAACTCCCAGCCAATTCCACTCAGTCCATCCGACGAAAAATGGTGGCTAGCGCAGAGAGAGAGAGTGAGAGATGTTCTTGATCTATTGGGTTTTCATGTTAATAGGCTAAGCTTGCCAGTGTATGAATTTCTTGTCATTTTGTTCGTCATAACCTTTCTCCTTCTCTTTTGCTCCAGTAAGTATTTTCCACAGTACGAGCTACCAAAAAATGTTATTGCAACTACGGATGCAAAAGCTGCTCTGCTAGGTGCAGATTTTTGCTTGCATGCTGTACCTGTTCAGGTATATTTTATGTTCTCTTAGTTCATTGTTTGCTTATAGTGCGATGAAGGAACCACTGAAGCAAAAAACCTACCTCGTGTCCTAGTCCTTATTTGCTTGGATTTGCAGCTAAAGTTTATCCATTTATTCTGGTTTGATTGATCTCTTATTTTGGAACTAGTTTAACCTTAAGGAAGGTAGTGCATTTACCAATTATATCTGATTGCAGTTCAGCTCATCATTCCTTGAGGAGATTGCAAACTATGTCGATCCAGGCTTGCCATTCATATCTCTTAGCAAGGGTTTAGAGCTAAACACATTAAGAACGATGTCTCAGATAATTCCCAAAGCACTGAAAAATCCTCGTCAACCCTATGTTGTTCTATCTGGTCCTTCTTTTGCACTAGAGCTGATGAATAAACTACCAACAGGTTGTTTGGATTGTTTTGAGAATTTATTTTGCCATTACTTGAAGTTCAAAAGTAAGCTTGCTTTGCTTGCAGCTCTGGTTGTAGCTTCAAAAGACAAAAAGATAGCAGATTCCGTTCAGCAGCTTATTGCTTCTAAAAATCTGAGAATCAACACATCAAGGTATTTCAATCAGTAGTCAAAGTAGAAACACTGATTCCAAGTCTATCATAGAGTATTACTACGCTAGGGAGCTTTTTGACACTCACTTTCTATCGGTCCACATCTTCAAGGGAAACACAACAGTGTAGTGATCTAACAGGATCTGTTTGATGCTTATATGGGTTTCATGGACCATGAATGATCGTCAGGAGGAACAAAGAAATATTTTAATCCTATAAGAAATATTACAAAAATTGTTTCAGTCTGATTTTCTTAAAGAAGGAAATCATTAAAATTCTGACATATTTTGTCTGATTGGATCTCCTCTGTGTCATTTTAGTTGCATTTTGGATCTCAGAATCATATAATCCCTTTGTTTCAATTTATATGACATAATTTGATTCAACAAAAAATTTAAGAAAGAAAGATTTTTGAAGTTTATGGTCTTAAACATGTGTGGCTATACGCCTTTTGAAACATGCAGTCTTAAACATGGCTATAAAAGCACAATTAAAGGTAAAAATGAGTAGTCTAAGTTCAACTGTTTTACAATTTAGAAAGATGTCATTCTTTTAGGAATGTTTTAATAAGAAAATCCTGTCATATAAAATGAAATAGTACAACAACAACATACCAGCGGAATCCCATAAGTAGGGTCTGGGGAAGGTAGAATGCGTGCAGACCTTACCTCTACCTTATAGAGGTAGAGAGGCTGTTTCCTGAGAACTCTCGTCTCAAAAACCCATAAGCAGAATAAACTAGATATGACAAAAAGGAAAGGAAAGGGAACAGAAAGAACGACTAAAAATGAAAAAGACATGACAGTATGTAAATACAATAAAATTAACACATATATGACAGATAATGACAACACATGATATAAAACATAACTACTCCCGCTACCCTACTATACCCCAAGGCTAGACATCCACCTAACCGTACCAACCAATTAGCCTGCTACTCTAATTTGCGACCTCCACTCCTTTCTATCTAAGGTCATGTCCTTATCTTGTTTGATCACCTCTCCCCAATACTTCTTCGGTCTACCTCTACCCCTCCGTGTAACTCCCAACACCAACCTCTCGCACCTTCTAACAGGAGCATCGGTACTCCTTCTCTGTACATGTCCAAACCATCACAGTCTTGCTTCCCTCATCTTATCAGTCACACGGGCCACCTCTAGCTTCTCCCGAATGATCTCATTCCTAATCATATCACTCCTGGTGTGACCATACATCCATCTCAACATACTCATCTCTGCGACATGCATCTTCTGAACATGTGCATCTTTTATTGGCTAACACTCCACCCCATACAACAAAGATGGTCTAACCACTGTTCTATAAAACTTACCTTTGAGTTTAGGTGTTATCTTCTTGTCATACAATACTCTAGAGGCAAGCTTCCATTTAGTCCATGCTGCCCCAATATGATGTGTGACATCATCGTTGATATCGCCACTACTCTGGATGATGGACCCAGATACTTAAAGTTTTCCCTCTTGGGGATAGGTTGAGTGGCAAGCCTCACATCAATGTCTGCTTCATCCCTCGCAACACTGAATTTGCACTCCAAAAGTATTCTGTTTTGGTCCTGCTTAGTTTGAATCCTTTGGACTCGATGGCGTGTCTTCAAGCCTCCAACCTATCATTAACTTTAGTCTGAGTCTCATCGATCAGTACTATGTCATCTGCAAATAGCATACACCATGAAACATCCTCCTGGATAGGTCGCGGCAGATCCATCACCAAGGCAAACAAGAAAGGGCTCAACACAGATCCTTGATGGAGTCCCATCTCAACAGGAAAATACTTTGAGTTTCCTCCCACCGTTCTTACTCGATTTGGCTTCGTCGTGCATGTCCTTAATCGCCCTGATATATGCCATTGGGACACCTTTCACCTCTAGACACCTCCATAGGACATCCCTTGGAACTTTGTCATAGGCCTTCTTGAGATCAATGAACACCATATGAAGGTCCTTCTTTCTTTCCTTATATTTCTCCACTAATCTCCAAATAAGATGAATTACTTCAGTAGTCGATCGCCCCGACATGAATCCAAACTGATTCTTCGAAATAGACACTACTCTTCTCACCCTCATGTGCACCACTCTCTCCCAAACTTTCATAGTATGACTTAACAACTTGATACCCCTGTAATTGTTATAGTTTTGAATATCCCCCTTGTTCTGTACCCCTCCTCCATTCATCAGGCATCTTGGCAGTCTTCATAATAGCATTGAACAGTTTAGTCAACCACTTTATGCCATCCTTGACCATGTTTTTCCAAAAATCTACGGGAATCTCATCGGGTCCAATCGCCCTACCTCTCTTCATCCTACTAATAGCCCCTCTAACCTCCTCAACTTTGAATCGCCTGCAATAACCAAAATCACGATGACTTTCGGAGTGTGCCAACTTACCCAGCTCAATATCTCTCTCTTTTTTCATTTAAGAGTTTATGAAAGTAAGCTTGCCATCTTAGTTTAATGGAAGTGTCATCCACCAACACCTCACCCTCCTCATCCTTGATGCACTTCACTTGATCCAAGTCGCGAGCTTTCCTTTTTCTCTCTTTAGCGAGCCTATACAATCTCTTGTCCCCGGCTTTATCACTTAGCTCCTCATATAGGCGCTCAAATGTTGTTGTCTTAGCACTCGTCACCGCCATCTTTGCTTTTGACTTAGCTGTCTTGTAGATCTCCTTAAACCGTCACTTTTCATCTTCATCCCTACATTCCAACCACTTCGTGTAAGGAGCCTTCTTATCTTTCACTTTGCCCTGAACTTTATCATTCCACCACCAATCACCCTGACGTCCACCAAAGGTCCCTCTCGAAACCCCTAGTACCTCAGTAGCTACCTTTCTAATGCAACCAGCAGTAGTGCCCCACATATTGTTCACATTTCCGCCACTACTCCAAGCCCTTAAGTTTCTCAACTTCTCTTCCATCTCTCGAGAAAGGGCAGGAGTAAGACATCCCCATCTAATCCTCGGTTGGGCATAGATAACCTTCTTCTTCTTTTCTCTCTTGATCTTAAAATCCATCACTAGAAGCCTATGTTGAGTTGAAATATTTTCACTCGGAATAACCTTGCAATTCTTACATAGACTTCTATCGCCCTTGCGAAGAAGTAGATAATCTATCTGAGTCGTAGCTACCGTACTACGGAAGGTAATCAAATGGTTTTCCCTTTTTGGGAAACATGAGTTAGCAATAACTAACCCAAAGGCTTTGCCAAAATTCGAGAGAGACGTCTCACCTCCATTACTCTCCCCAAAGCCAAAGCCTCCATGAATATCTTCAAACCCACTAGTGGTAATAAATAAATAACATTTAGGAGGTGCATATATTTGAAACTATTATGGATTTTTTTTAGTTAAAGTAAAAAAGGGAAGAAAACAAACGTTGCTTTCTTCAGCACACAGTGTAGATCCACTGTTGCTCTTTGTTTCTTTTGGAGGGAAGGAGAGTTGTGCAGAGGGTTCTCCGCTGTACAGAATTAGATACACTAGAGTTAATACTCTCCCTGTTCCAATTTATATGACTCAGTTCCCTCC
>JAPFFP010000094.1:7846326-7861294 GCA_026153255.1 Solanum medicagineum | reverse complement strand
CCCCCCCCCCCAAAAAAAAAACACACATTTTTATATTTAGTAATAATTCAGCTTTAAAATGCTTATTTTACCTTTAATGAAATGATTTATAGCCACATAAACACATACGACTTATTTTGGATCACAAATTTCAAAAGTTTTTCTTCCTTTCTTAAATTTCATGCCAAGTCAAACATCATATAAATTGGGAAGGAGGGACTAGCATTTTCTGCTTTTGGATTCTAGTGGGGATAGATGTTGAGGCTGCACATATACCCAGTAACCTATTGTGTAGAAGTTGCTGGAGTTTGGAGGGAGGGAGTGGGAGAGAACAATGCTAACATTTGTAAAGGTTTTGCAGTCCTAATGCTTGCTTGTAACTCCTGATGTTACAGTGATGTTACAGGGGTTGAAATTGCAGGTGCATTGAAAAATGTGTTGGCAATTGCAGCTGGCATTGTGGAAGGACTAAATCTTGGTAACAATTCCATGGCTGCGCTTGTTTCACAAGGTTGCTCTGAAATTCGATGGTTGGCAACAAAGGTTAGTTGGCCGTCATCACCTCAGAAGTTTCTGCAATTTTTTATCTTCTAATATTCTACACGGCTCTCAAGCAGCTATTTGACTTAGTATTGTAATTCAAGTATCAATTCCGAGTATGAGATATTAGGCACTGCTATATAGATTTCTCGTTCTTGTTTTCCCAAGTATTTCGCTTCTTGATAGCTCTTCATGGAAATCTTTAGTGTATCAAGTACATGTGGTCATACTTTCTAAAGAATATGTGATCTTGAGCTATCAGCTTGATTATATTTTTATCTTAAAATGTTGGTTGACACTAATTTCTTTCCATTTAAGATGGGTGCAAAGTCAACAACATTAACTGGTCTATCAGGAACTGGAGATGTTATGCTTACATGCTTTGTGAGCCTTTCAAGAAACAGAACAGTTGGAGTTCGTCTGGGATCAGGGGAAAAACTTGAAGATATACTTAGTTCAATGAATCAGGTAGAAAAAATTGAGTTGCTGTATCATTTTTTGGCTTTGTCTGTTCTATCTCCCTAATAGCAACTACATATTTAGGTGGCTGAAGGTGTTGCAACAGCTGGAGCTGTGATTGCTCTAGCACAGAAGTACAAAGTTAAAATGCCAGTTTTAACTGCTGTTGCAAGGATTATTGACAATGAACTAACGCCCACAAAAGCTGTTTTTGAATTGATGAATCTCCCTCAGGTTGCTCCCATGCTTTGCATCCTTTTTATTGTCAATTAGCAAAAAAGAACTTGTCGTGTCAGTGTGGCTCTAGACACAATTTCATATGACCTCTATTACTGACTGTGAATTGTTTTAATTCTGTTTTACAGGTTGAAGAAGTTTAAAGAAGGCATTGGTGTTAGATAGATGATAATAGTTGCTGCGTGAAAGCTGAAAATGTATTGTGACTGGCTGGCTTAGTTTTCTGCATGAGGCTCCCAATCAACAAGTTGGGGTATGATCTTTGCCTTTTTACTGGTTGCATAGTGTTGACGGTCTCCAAGTTATGGCGATGAAATCTGTCTGAATTCCGTTTTACCATGTTATTAGTTAGACATGTCCAAATATGCTTTTGCGAACTTTGGTGGAAGCTGTAGCTTGTAATTAGTCATCGATATAACAAACACTCTTATATTGGGAGGAACTTACAGTTCCCAGTCTAAAGTTCAAATTACTTGGCATAAGGGCATGCTTAATCCTGTCAGCTTATTGTAACTGTACAAACATTATGGCTATGTGCCAGCAAATATAATTGTAGTAATGTTTTCCTAAACAGACCATTTTGTTTATTAATCCCTTGTGTTGTTTTCTTTTCTTCTTCACGCTGGTTACCTTTTTTTTGGTCACACTGAAATTTGTTTAACCAAGGTTTAGCTTGTATACCACCTACTCATTCGACTATAGTCAGGATCGTAATAAAACTATATTTCATTTTGTGCTTCACTGTCGAACTACTCAGTTTCTCATCTTCTAGGGAGGGTGTTGATTGAGAAGTTTTATCTAGTGGCATAGAATGTCTATTAACTTTTCTCAAGTATGTTTTCATTTGCATCGACTTTTGTCTACAATGTACAACTGTGCTATCATTTCTTTTAATACTAGTATTTGGATCCACACAATGTACTGTCGGTGTCAAAATATAATAATCATATCATATTGTAATGTTGCTTATCTGAGTAAATTGGATCAAATCTTCTTATCAAAATATTCAATTGTCATCTTATTATGATTCTTTTGGTAACTAACTTAAATTTCATTTTACAACCAAACTGAAGGGGGGAGTAATGGCTGGACACAGTCCCCAGAAGCACTCCGTCAAAAATACCAAAATAGACAAGTTAACATCAAGAGCAAATAAAGCCAAGTTTAACTACCAGATCCTAAAAAAAGAACTAGTCATAGGCAATTATTAGCACATTTGTCTTGAATTTGTGTTGCAAGGGTAGGAAATCCACTGCATCTGAAGTCGAGTAAAGTCCAGTGTCCATTTTCCTTTGCATTATACCAGATCCCGATTCATACTTATTTTGTGTTTCACGATGTTGGTCCCGCATCTCATATCGTCCATGCATAGTTGTTCAGTCCTGGAACACTCTATATTGGTTGGGAATATATGTGTTGTTTCCTTGCATATTTTGGACAATCGTCATGTCATAAGCTAGCTTTTGGAGTTGAGTTAAACACGAAAATAGTGTTGCTTTTTTTTTTTTTATCGGTACCTTCCACTTACTCAACCTGTGTTTCTAGTGGATGCCTGTATCTGAGTTACTGGAGCAGCCCCCATTGCAAGAAATGAATCGACATTTCATTGCTCGACTAGCGATTGTCTGCCCAACTGGTTTCCAAATTTGATGACAATTTTCACATTGATGATCCAGAGTCAAGTCAGTTAGCATCACAATTCACAATCAGTATTTGATTTTAGTTTAACACAATGACTATATTCCTATGTTCCTTAAAAACCAAACAGAAAGTGGTCTGCTGTATATGTAATCTGCTGTGACATATTGGGGTGTGGACTTTTGTATGTAAAAACTAGACATAAGATGCCCGTGTTAATACGGCCCAATATTCTTACGTTTTTTGTTTGATTTATATGATCCAGATGAAATTGGTATTCTAGGTTAATCTATTGTGATTCATAGTACTTTATTCGCCATTTTCATATATGGTATTTCTTTTGTTCTAATTTATGTAGCATTGACGAAATCAACAAAGTCAACCAAATTTCTTATATGATTCGTAAAATATTTTTAATTGTTAATTTATTATTATTTGTACTATTTTTTCTGCCATTTTCAAATAGTATCGTATGTTACTCCTTTTGTTCTAATATAAGTGACAAATATGAAATAAGAGAGTCAAACTTGTTATTTGATTTTAAAATATTTGCAGTTGTTAATTATTGTAATTTATAGTATCTTGATGAATTACTAAATCTTTTATGTTTCTAAAAATATTTAAGTTGTTAACTATTATGATTTATAGTACTTTTAATGTTATTTTAACTATATAATTGAACATCTTAAATTGTTAATTATTATGATTTATAGTATATTTAACATAATTTTCAATTATATAATGCACTTTTAAGTATTGTGTGTCTATCCCATCTTATTAGACAGTAAAAATATTTTTAATTATTAATTATTATAATTTGTAATACTTTTTACGTAATTTTTAAATATATAATAGAATAAAAATTAACTATTAAAAATTAATTTGACACAAAGTGAACAAGCTAAAAGAGAATTTCTGAGGGATAAATAAAGAGGAAGAAACAGAATTGTTGTAAAAGGAAGTGGTCAGGTCCAAATTACCAGAGAAAGTTGAAACAAATGCCAAATAAATCTAAAAAGAGTGAAATAGAGGCAAAAATATGATCCCACGTACATATGAAGCTCTGCACATTTCGGATAAAAAGATTGATTTTTATGTCAAATAGTAAAATAGTACAAATACAAAAAATTGAAGTACAACATTGTTAAAGACAAAAATATATCCCAAATACTTTAAATTATCCCTAAATAAAATATTGACGGCTAGAAGCACATGTTGGCCAACAGTCGTATGTTTCTAGCCTCTTATGTTTTTTGTCTCTATTTATTTGACATTAATGGATCTTTTATACATGTATTTACATTTTTTAGTTATTAAGTTTTGTGACCTATAACACATTTTATCTTATTTTAAAATAATGTATCTTACTTATTTTGTTTCAATTTATGTTGCATGTATAAAATTTTGAGAGTCAATCAAGATTTTATTTATTTTAAAAATATTTCAAATTGTCAATAGCTGAAGCAGCTGAAAAAATAATTAATAAAAATGATATAGTGAAATCAAGCTAAAGCAGATACATCAATCAACAACTGACTACTTAAGCAAGCAGTTGAAGCAGACATGTCGACTGTGAGTTGTCTGCTTCTAGACGCTTATATATAGTAGTAAATTAGTAAGATGAAGTTTTTATGTTTATTTTTATATATATTTTTTTGGTGTGTGTGTGTATTAAAAGCATTTCCATTTTGATACAACTATAATCATTCAAAGATATTCAAAATAGTTATTTCATTTAATTTGTGTAGTTTACACACAAAAAAAAAAAAAGGACCTAATTTATCATTTTGTGTTTGTTTTATGATAATTCTATATTTGTACGGCTTGAAGATGATTTGTCAAGGATAATAATGTAAAATCATAGTTAAAGTAGTTGAAGAAATAATTAATAGAAACAATATTAAATTAAGCAGTTGAAGCAGACACGTCAATTGACAGTTGCCTGCTTAAGAAAGACTTAGTTTATAATTTTGAATTTAGTTTTTCATAATCTCATATTTAAACGACTGAAAATAATTGATTAAGGTGATGTAGAAAAATTATATGAAACACCCCTCATGTGCTTCGGAAAGCCCCATAAGTGTATTTTTCAAATATCTCAAAAATCGTGCATGATTTCGAAATTCCACTTCATATTCTTGTTCGGGGGGAAAAGTAAAGGAGGAAAAGGGTAACCCTCAAATTTTAGAAGACCTGTTGCGAAGAATAATTTTTAGAACGGGGCACAAAACAGTGTGCATCGGTGCCCCAGGCCATTTTTTTCCAACTCTTGAACTTACAAAACCCTCCCTAAACCTCTCCAGAAAATCATCAAATCCCTCATTCAAATTCAAGGATTTCAAGCATAAGTTTTGGAATTTAAGAGCCCATCACAAGCTTCAAGTCTTCCCCAATTCAGTTTCAAGAAGTTCAAGGTTTAAGGTATGTGGGTCTCATCCATGGTCCTTTCACTCATGGAGCCAACTCTCTCTTTTTATAAAATTTTATGATTTCAAGGTTTGATTCGTCATGAGTATCTATTATTATGCATTATAAATGTGAGACATGTTGGGTTTTATCAAGTATTGATAGATTATACATGAACATTCATTTTAAGCTTATTCCATGAGTTGATTTATGTCTATTGAGACTATTCATAATGTGAACTATGAAAACTATGAACTATTGCGAACTATTGAGATGGACTTCATGATACCCAAATTAAGAGTTTTACTACTATGATTGGAGGGATGATTTACATGATTTTAAAATGGTTGATTTTACTCTCTTATATTATTACTCTATAAATTGCATAATTTTGGAGTAAGTGTCCATGTACCCACCATGTGTTTGACTAAATTACATGACAAAGATTCTTAAGTTATTGATGAGCTATTGCATGATTTTACAAGTCAAGCGTTTTCAAGATGATTATGGGCTCCCAAGTATGCCTTAAATTGTGAAAGGTATCTATGATTTTTGCAAGTAACAAGTTGAGCCCTATTTCAAGATTCTACCCTCTTGTGAACCATTCATGTCAAGTTGAGGGGTCAAGCATGATTACTATTTTACCCTCATGTTCAAGTCAAGCTCACTAGTAGAGGTCAAGCATGTGAATGAGCTACTCATGTCATGTTATCATGTCTCTTACAAGTTATGCATGTAATGATTAAAGTTATGACTATTTCAAGTATTCTGTGGAATTAGACTTAGCACCGATTATGGCTTAAGGTGGGGGCTCGACTCAAGGGATCCTTATATAAAGTCTTTAGTCTCTAAGCTATGTGCCACCATTTGATTTTTTTCCTCTTGAAGAGCTTACTAGTGGATCCATCTAGTTCATATTTCTCCTCAAGTGGGGTCAAGTATGGTTTGCCTTGGCAAGTAGACCACACCTTTCTGAGGGGGTGTCATGCTTCGGAATTCCAAGTAATAGCTGGCTTGGTCTTATATGTCGATTAAGGTCTCCTCTCACATACGTATATTATTATTGTGCAAGTTGAATGTTTTTACATGCATGTTTTATTACAAGCATTAATCATACATTTCATATTGTGATTATATTCATTGTCTATATGTATGCATTTTGAATATTATGGCTTATGTCCTTGTTGCATTGCACCCTGCATACTTATTACATTCCAAGTACTAATGCATACTCTATGCCTACATGATATTACCATGTAGGGACCAGAACTCCTATCGACCATCCTCCTCCACGTGGCTAGTTCGGTTCTTGAAGAAAGCTAATTGGTGAGTCTCAACTTTGGCGACAATATCTATTTCCATTCATGCTATGTCGAGACTGGTTCTTTATGTCGGATACTTATTATCACATGTGTGAGCCCAGAAAGTGTCTTGATCCCGCTCCATTTTCTAGTAGAGGTGTTGTTGGATACTATGATTGTATATGCTTTTGAGCTAGACTCTTCTTATGTTTTATGATTATGAAAGACTTCCCTTAGTCCCGCTTCCCTTCTTATAATTGACCCTTGTTATTGTCTTATTTTGCTTCCACAACCAAGGATGTGTAAATGATATGCTAAAAGACTTGTTTGGGTGGTCTTCAAACTTCCCATTCGCCGTGTCACTTCTAGGCCCTAGGCTTGGGTTGTGACTAGGTTGGTATCAGAGCATTAGGTTGTTAATGGTTCTCGAAAATCCAACACACCGCATCGATTAGAGTCTTATCCATGGTTGTGAAGTGCACCACAACTATGAATAGGAGGCTATGAGTCATTTTAGGAAATATTTCACTTCTTCATGATCCATGTCGTGCTCTAGATGTAAAAATAAGGCTTCCTCCCATAAGTAATGCTCTTTCGCTCTTTTAGATCATGCCACTACTAAGAGGAAGGCCAAGGAGGGCACGTACACCCGAGGAGCAATCGGCTCATCCCTCTCCTCCAACTCCTCAAGATGGAGGGGTGGCTCAAGTTGAGTTCCGGAATGCCATTACTACGTTGGCCCATGCTATGACCAATCAGTTGAACCAAGGGGCCCAAGCTTCTCATACTCCTACTCCGGCCTCAAGGGTCCAAAACGGAGGAAGATCCCCAAGAGTTTATTGATGCAGTGCATAAGGTGCTATCCGTCATTGGGTGTAAATTTGGAGGAAAAGGCGGAACTAGAGGCCTACAACTCAAGGGTGTGGCCCCAATTTGGTTTGCCCATTGGGAATTGGAGAGGAGAAACGATGATGCTATTCCTTGGGAGGAGTTCAAGGCCGCCTTCCTCAACCGATTCTTCCTTGTTGAGTTGAAAGAGGCCAAAATGATGGAGTTATGAATCTGAAGCAAGGTTCCATGAGTGTGAGGGAGTATGCCCTCAAATTCAGCAAGCTCTCAAAGTATGCTCCTCATTTGCTTGTCGATCCTAGATCAAGAATGAACAAGTTTGTGTTGAGGGTGTGCGACTTGGTAAATGAAGAGTAGCCTACCTCCATGCTAGTGAATGATATGGACTTGTCTTGACTCATGACATATGCCGAACAACTTGAGGGAGAGAATCTCAGAAAAAGGAGAGGTGGGGAGTCCAAGAAGGCTTGGTTTGATGGTGGTTTCCAAGGTGCCAAGGGTGGCCATTTCCAACAAGGTCACAGCCCTAAGGTCAGTGATCCTCCAATGCTCCAAACAAGAGATTTTCTAATGATTGGGTGCCTAACCCAAGGTTTCAAGGTGGCAATGGTGGGATGACTAAGCCTTGGTGCCAAAAGTGTGAGAGAAACCATGGTGGTCCATGCTTGAGGAACTCTAATGCTTGCTATGGTTGTGGTGAAGTGGGTTCCAAGATTGTTAATTGTCCACAAGCTCAAAACAAGGGTATAGATGATCGTCCTCAAGGCCAAAGTATCAAAGTGGGTCAAAGGGAAAAGGGAAGCCAACAGGGGGTGCTCCAAGACAAAATAGGTTTTATGCTCTCAAAGGGAGGCAAGGAGTGGATGAGGTGCCCGATGTTGTTACCGATATGTTAAAGATTTTTTATTATGATATGTATGCTTTGATAGATCCGGGTGTCACTCTTTCTTTCAATACTCCTTTTGTTTCCAATAAGCTTCATGTGTGTCCTGAATTGTTGTGTGAACCCTATGAAGTGTCTACCCCTATTAGTGAGTCCATCATTGCTAGAAGAGTCTATAGGGATTTTCTCATTTCTATATTGTATAAAGTCTTGCCTTGTGATTTTGTGAACTTGACATGGTGGATTTTGATGATATTCTAGGGATGAATTGGTTACATGCATATTATGCTTTCATTAATTGTAGGACCCGTAAGGTTAGGTTCCAATTCCCTAATGAGCTCGTCCTTGAGTGGAAAAGTCGTAATGTGGTGGTTAGTCTCATTTCTTGTCTTAAATCCCAAAAATTGATTCCTAAAGGTTGCATTACCATCTTGTAAAAGTTAGGGATGTTGAGTCTAAAGTCCTTCCTATTGAGTTAATTCCGGTGGTCAATGAGTTTCTTGATGTCTGTCCCGATGAACTTTCTGGTATTCCTCCCGAAAGGGAAATAGAATTTGGTATAGATCTCCTCCCCGATACACAATCCATTTCCATTCCCCCTTACCGTACGGCCCCGGCGGAGTTGAATGAGTTGAAGGATCAATTGAGGGATTTATTGGAGAGGAGTTTCATACGGCCTAGCAAGTCACCATGGGGTGCACCAATGTTATTTGTAAAGAAAAAGGATGGTTCCCTTAGAATGTGCATCGACTACCGACAACTCAATAAAGTCACCATAAAGAACAAGTACCCTCTATCAAGGATAGATGACTTATTTTTCAACTCCAAAGGGCTAGTCACTTTTCTAAGATTGATCTTCGGTCCGGATACCACCAAGTGAGAGTGAGGGAGTGTGATATTCCCAAGATGTCCTTTTAGACTAGGTATGGGCACTTTGAATTTGTGGTAATGTCTTCTGGCTTGACTAATGCACCGACAACATTTATGGATCTCATGAATAGGGTCTTTAAACCCTACCTTGATATGTTTGTGGTGGTCTTTATTGATGATATATTGATTTATTCCCAGAGTGAGGAAGAGAATGTGAATCATTGAAGGGTGGTGTTGTAAATCTTGAGAGATGAGAGGTTATTTGCTAAATACGAGAAGTGTGAATTTTGATTGAAAGAGGTAACATTTCTAAGGCATGTGGTGTCGGGTGATGGGATTAAAGTGGACCCTAAAAAGACGGAGGTGATAAGAAGTTGGCCTAGGCCCTTGACTCTGACAGATATTAGGAGTTTCTTGGGTTTAGTCGGGTACTATCGGAGATTTGTGAACAGTTTCTCTTCACTTGCTTCCCCTTTGACAAAGTTGACCCAAAAGAAAGCAAAATGTATTTGGACTGATGAATGTGAAAACAGATGCTAAACTTTGAAAGACAAGCTTATCTCTGCTCCTATTTGGCTTTACCGGAAGGATTAGAAGGGTTTGTGGTTTATTATGATGCTTTAACGATTGGTTTATGGTATGTATTAATGCAAAATGACAAGGTTATCACATATGCCTCTAGGCAACTAAAGGTGCATGGGCAAAATTATCCGACCCATGATCTTGAATTGGCGGTCGTGGTGTTTGCTTTGAAAATTTGGCGTTATTATTTGTATGGGGTTCATGTAAATATATTTACCGACCACAAGAGCCTCCAATATATGATCACACAAGAAGATCTTAACTTGAGGCAAAGAAGGTGGTTAGAGCTCCTTAAGTATTATGACATGAGTGTGCACTATCACCCCGGCAAGGCTAATGTTGTGGCCAATGCTCTAAGTAGAGTGTCCATGAGTAGTCTAGTACATATTGATGATGGTAACAAGGAGATGGCTAGACAAGTTCACCGATTAGCTAGGTAGGGGGTTAGGTTGAATGAAGTTGAAAATGGTGGTATAGTGGTTGTTGATGGTTCCAAATCTTCTTTGATTGAAGAAGTCAAGTCAAAACAAGACCTTGATCCCTCCTTGCTAGAGTTGAAGGCTTTGGTGAAGGATGGTAAAGTGGAGGTTTTCTCCCAATGGGGAGATAGTGTTCTTAGGTAACAAGGTAGGCTATGTGTGCCTAACGTTGATGACTTGAGGGAGTTGATTTTGAAGGAGGCCCATAATTTATCCTATTCTATTCACCCCGGTTCTACGAAAATGTATAGAGAGTTGAGGGAGATTTATTGGTGGGGTGGCATGAAGAGAGATATTGCCAAATTTGTAGCCGGTTGTCACAATTGCCAACAAGTAAAAGCCGAACATCAAAGGCCAGGTGGACAAGCCCAAGACATAGAAATTCCTACTTGGAAGTGGGAAGAGATTAACATAGATTTTGTGATTAGTTTTCCAAAGACTAGGAAGTACTTTGATTCTATTTGGGTTTTGTTGATAGGATGACAAATTCGGCTCGCTTTCTACCGGTTAAACGACTTATGGTTCCGAAGATTATTCCAAGTTGTATATTCATGAGTTGGTTAGGTTGTATATGGTGCCATTGTCTATTACATCAGATCGTGGTACTCAATTCACTTCTCATTGTTGGAGATCCTTCCAAAAGGGTCTTGGTATCAATGTCAAGCTTTTAGCATGGCTTTTCATCCTCAAATGGATGGTCAAGCCAAAAGATTAATCCAAACTCTTGACGATATGCTTAGGGCTTGTGTTTTGGAGTTTAAAGGTAGTTGGGATGAACATCTTCCACTTATTGAGTTTGCTTACAACAATAGCTACCACTCTAGTATTGGTATGACTCCCTTTGAAGCTTTATATAATAGGTGTGTAGATCCTCGGTTGGGTGGTTTGAAGTGGGGGAAATGATTTTGCTAGGCCCGGATTTGGTTATAGAGGCTTTGTAGAAGGTGAGGTTGATAAGGGAGAGACTGAAGACGGCCCAAAGTAGACAAAAGTCTTATTCCGATGTGAGGAGGAGGGACCTTGAGTTTAATGTTGATGATTGAGTTTACTTGAAGGTCTCACCCATGAAGAGTGTGGTCCGATTTGGCAAGAAAGGGAAATTGAGCCCAAGATTTTTGGGGCCCTATAGAATTTTGAGGAGAATTGGTAAGGTTGCCTATGAATTGGAGTTACCTATATATATGAACATGGTTCATCCGGTCTTCTATGTGTCTATGTTGAGGAAGTGTGTTAGTGGCCTAAGTGCTATAGTACCCTTAGAAGTTGTAGGTATTGTGGAAGTTAATTTGATCTATGAATAGGTCCCGATAGAGATATTGGATAGGCAAGGTTGAGAAACAAAAATGTGGCATCCGTTAAAGTCCTCTGGAGGAATCAACAAGTTGAAAGTGCCACAGGGAAGCTGAAGCGGACACGAAGAAATGATATTCATACCTATTCCACTCTACTCAAGCTGAAGGTAATAAATTAAGTCCTACCTATGATTTTAAGTCTTAATTTTCTGCCCTCATGTCATTTTTGCATACATGCATGTTCATGTTGACAAGTTTTGATGATTTTTTATGCAAATATGTAAACCTTTTAAGAATGATGTTTAGATGCAATTGTTGCATTCATGTCGGGTTGGGAGTCTAATGATTACTTTTTTGACGTATGTTTCTTTGACATTCGGGGACGAATGCTCCTAAGGGGGAGATATTGAAACACCCCTCATGTACTTCAGAAAGCCCCATAAGTATATTTTTCAAATATCTCAACAATCGTGTATGATTTGAGATATATGACTTCATATTCTTGTTCAGGGGGCAAAATTGAGTGGAAAAAGGGAAACTCTCGAATTTTAGAAGACCCGTTGCAAAAAATAATTTTCACAACAGGGTGCAAAATAGTGTGCATCCACGCCCCAGGCGCGACGTGGCCTGGGTGCGGACATGAACATTTTGTGCCCTGTTTTGCTTGTTCCGTCCAAGGGCATTGGAGTAATAACTCAATGCCCATTTAAACGTGAAATCCTCTATATCTAGCCTTTTTTTCAACTCTAGAACTCACAAAACCCTCTCTAAACCTCTCCAAAAACATCATCAAATCCCCTAGTCAAATTCAAGGATTTCTAGTACAAGTTTTGAAATTTAAGAACCCATCACAAGCTTCAAGTCATCCCCAATTCAATTTCAAGAAGTTCAAGATTTAAGGTATGTGGGTCTCCATCCATGGGTCCTTTCACCCATGGAGCCCAACTCTCTCTTTTTATAAAATTTTATGATTCAAGGTTTGATTCTTCATGGGTATCTATTATTATGCATTATAATGTGAGACATGTTGGGTTTTATCAAGTATTGATAGATTATGCATGAACATTCATTTTAAGCTTATTCCATGAGTTGATTTATGTCTATTGAGACTATGCATAATATGAACTATGGAAACTATGAACTAATGCAAACTTTTGTGATGGACTTCATGATACCCAAATTAAGGGTTTTACTGCTATGATTGGTGCATTGATTTGCATGATTTTAAAACGGTTGATTTTACTCTCTTATATTATTACTCTATATACATGATTTTGGAGTAAGTATCCATGTACCCACTATCTGTTTGACTAAATTACATGACAAGGATTCTTAAGTCATTAATGAGCTATTGCATGATTTTACAAGTCAAGTGTTTTCAAGATAATCATGGGCTCCCAATTATGCCTTAAATTGTGAAAGGTATCTATGATTTTTGCAAGTGACAAATCGAGCCCATTTCAAGATTCTTTCTCTTGTGAGCCGTTCATGTCAAGTTGAGTGACCAAGCATGATTACTATTTTACCCTCATGTTCAAGTTAAGCTCACTAGTAGAGGTCAAGCATATGAATGTGTTACTCATGTCATGTTATCATATCTCTTAGAAGTTATGCATGTTATGATTAAAGTTATGACTAGTTCAAGTATTCTGTGGGATTAGACTTAGCACCGATTGAGGCTTAAGGTGGGGGATCGACTCAAGGGGTCCTTATATAAAGTCTTTAGTCTCTAAATTATGTGCCACCATAGGATTATTCTTTTCCCTTAAAGGGCTTACTAGTGGATCCATCCAGTTCATGTTTCCTTCAAGTGGGGTCAAGTATGTTTTGCCTTGGCAAGTAGACCTCACCTTTCCGAGGGGGTATCGTGTTTCAGAATTTCAAGTAGTAACTCGCTTGGTCTTATATGGTTCTTAAGGTCTCCTCCCACATACGTATATTATTATTGTGCAAGTTGAATGTTTTACATGCATCTTTTATTACAAGCATTGATCATACATGCCATATTGAGATTATATTCATTGTGTATAGTATGCATTTTGAATATTATGGCTTATGTCCTTGTTGCGTTGCACCCGCATACTTAGTACATTCCGAGTACTAACGTATACTCTATGCCTACATGATATTACCATGTAGGGACCGAAGCTCCTATCGATCATCCTCCTCTACGTGGCTAGTTCTGTTCTTGAAGAAAGCTAATTGGTGAGTCCTCAACTCCGAGGACAATATCTATTTCCATTCATGCTATGTTGAGACTGGCTCTTTATGTTGGATACTTATTATCATGAGAGTGAGCCCGGGAAGTGTCCTAGCCTCGCTCCATTTTCTAGTAGAGGTGTTGTTAGATACTATGATTGTATATGCTTATGAACTCGACTCTTCTTATGTTTTATGATTATGAAAGACTTCCCTTAGTACCGCTTCCCTTTTTATAATTGACTGTCTTATTTTGCTTCCGCAACCAAGGATGTATACATGATATGCTAAGAGGCTTGTTTGGGTGGTTTTTGGACTTCCTATTCGCCGTGCCACATCTAGGCTCTAGACTTGGGCAGTGACATTATAGTTGAAGCAACTGAAAAAATAATTTATCAAGGTAATTAAATTATCATAGTTCTAATATTTACATGACTAAAATAATTGATTAGGGTGATAGAATAAAATTATAACCGAAGGAGCCAAATAAATAGTTTATCGAGGTAATATATTAAAAATCACAGTTAAAGTAGCTGGAGAAATAATTAATAGAAATAATACGAAATCAAACAATTAAAGTAGACACGTCAATCGTCAGCTGCCTACTTAAGTAGGTAGTTGAAGCGAACATGTCATCCAACAGCTACCTGCTTCTTCACACTTATGTATAATAGAAATACATCTGTCCAAGTCAGTTAAAATTTTTTTTGGGTAATGACAAGTCATTTAATTTTCAAAAAGTTTTTTCTCCTGTCAATGGTATTTTAGCTCATACTTATATCATACTAATTTATTAGGAATAATCATAATTTAACAATATATACTATCATCATATTACATCGTATGATATCATCATCATATATTGCTAAAAGTAGAAAGTTTCAATCTTTAAAGTTGGATTATCATTTTACTTCCACTCTAAATTAAAACATTATAAAAATCTAATTAATGAGTTAATATTAAAAGTGATCATATCATATCATACTAAATCTCATAATATTTATTAGTGTTATTTATTATTTATTATTATAGTAAGGATAAAGTTGAAAATCTCATATTATTATTATTGTTGTTGTTATTATTAAGGGTAAAGTTAAATTATAATAATATCCTTTAAATTTTGAATTTTGCTTCTAAAGAAAATGAACCTTCAATTAAATAAACAATTTGTTACATTAAGGTGAATTAGAACCATGAAAATTCATTAAATTTATTTGGAGATTGAGATAATTCACTCTTCTTTAATTATTATTC
>JAPFFP010000094.1:7816935-7836950 GCA_026153255.1 Solanum medicagineum | reverse complement strand
GTTGGATAGTTCCTCTCATGAACCTTAAGTTGTCTGGAAGCTTAGGCTATCGCATCGCTCCTCTACCTCAGCACACATCCCAATCCAACTCTCGAAGCATCACAATAGATTACAAAGTCTTTTGCCCGATCGGGCAAGGTTAACACTAGTGCAGTAGTCGGTCTTGCTTTCAACTCTTTGAAACTCTTCTCACATTCATCGAACCACTGAAACTTGACCTTTTTCTGAGTCAATTTAGTCAATGGTGTGGTTAAGGAAGAAAATCCATCAACAAATCAACAGTAGTACCCTGCCAACCCCATGAAACTTCTCATGTCAGTCGGAGAGGTCGGTCTAGGCCAATTCTTAACCACTTTAATCTTTTGGGTATCCACTCGAATACCATCACTGGAGACAATATGGCCTAGGAAAGCTTTTGACTTAACCCAGAATACACATTTCGAGAATTTTGCATACAACTCATGGTCCTTAAGTTTTTGGAGGACAACTCGGAGGTGGTTGGCATACTCTTCCTCATCTCTCGAATACACCAAAATGTCATTAATAAACACAATCACAAACATATCAAAATATTGTCTGAATGCCCTATTCATCAAGTCCAAAAAGGCTGCAGGTGCATTTGTTAACCCAAAGGACATGACCAAGAACTCAAATAGACATATCTAGTCCTAAAGGTTGTCTTTGGAATATCACATTTCCTAACTTTCAACTGTTATTAGTCAGATCTAAGGTCTATATTTAAGAAACAAGAGGCACCCTGAAGTTGGTCAAATAGATCATCTATCCTTGGAAGAGGATACTTATTCTTTATGGTGACCTTGTTCAATTGCCTATAGTCAATACACATTCTGAGAGACCCATCTTTCTTTCGCACGAATAAGACAATGGCACCCCAAGGAGAAACACTCGTTCTTGTAAAGTCCTTCTCTAACAGATCTTTCAATTGTTCTTTCAACTCTTTCAACTCAGCAGGGGCCATCCTATAGGGTGGAATTAAGATAGGCTGGGTATCGAGAAGAAAATCAATCCCAAAGTCAATCTCTCTATCGGGAGGGTCTCTAGGCAGATCCTCAAGAAACACTTTAGGAAACTCATTCACAATCAGGACGGACTTAAGAGTAGGAGACTAAACATCATCATATTTAACTTGCATGAAGTGATAGATACAACCTTAGGAAAATCAGTTTACTAGCCCTAAAATAGGAGATAAACTTTTCTTTAGGTGCAACATAATCACCTTTCCCCTATAGAATCGGTTCATTCGAGAACTGGAACTTAACGGTTTGGATTGTACAATCAATGGAAGCACAAGAGTCGTGAAGCCAATCAATGCCAAGGATGACATCAAAATTAGTCATCTCTATCTCAAGTAAATCAATTATAGTATTCCTATGATGAATGGACACTACACAAGCTCTATAGACTCTCTCAGCTTCGACTCACCCACTAGAGTAGAAACATCAAAGGGTTCAAGGAGAGTCTCAGGGGTTCTATCAAATCTACTGGCCACATAAGGAGTTACAAATGATAATATGGCACCAGGATCCATCAAAACATAACAATCAGAGTAAAGACTCGAATCATACCCGTCACAACGTCTGGTGAGTTCTCTTGATCTTGGTGACTACCTATGGCATACAAACGGTTTGTATCCCCACTTGCACTTGGCATAGTATCTTTCTGGGTTCCTCTGGCTGACGGGGCTGGTGCAAAAGATTGAGCCTCGGCCAGCCCACTTTGGACACTCTCTCTGATAGTGACCCGCTTGACCATACTTGTAGCACACATCACTCACCTCACGACATTTCCCCAATATAATTTGCCACACTTACCACATGGTGGTTTACCCTGTGAACCTTGAGACACACTAGCTTGTGACTGAGATCCATCGGCTCTAACATTCTGGGACCTCTGATAATTCCTGGTTTTGGGTGAAAGTGCACTAGCAGATGATGGTGTTGGCCCCGTCTGAAACCTATTATCATTCCCCTTCTTTCTAACCTCATGGCCGGATGTTTTTGCCTTCTTATTTCTGAACTGCTCTCAGTCATGTTGTCTCTCATCATTAGCTTGTTGCACAAATTTCATCAATCTCCGAATGTCCATATAACTTAGAAGCACCGCTCCCCTCCCATATCTCTTTGGCCCTATGTTCAGCTTATCGACATACATCCCCATTCTCCCTCTTATGTCAGCAACCATATCCGGAGCATATTGAAATAGTTGAGCGAACTTAAGCCCGTACTCTTGCATAGTCATAAAGCCCTATTTTAGATTCAAGAAATCTCTTACCTTGGCCTCCCTTCGTTCTCTTGGGAAAAAGCGCCCCAAGAAAGCTTCCTCGAACACTGCCCACGTCAGCAATGGGGCAGTCTCTCTTTTACCCTTCTTCTATTGATCGAACCATAGTCTGGCCACACCCTTGAGTTGGTAAGTAGCTAGTTCAACTCTGTCAGTATCTGCCACACGCATCACTTGGAACACTTTCTGAAGCTCCTCCACATAGTTCTCAGGATCCTCAGTGGATGCAGACCCTGTAAACTCGGGCAAATTCATCCTCAAGAATTCCTGAACTCTAGATGTGTCCTATGCATCCTGTCTGCTTGTTCCTTCTCTTGCAGTAGGTGCTGTGACAGTCTGGGATAGAGTTTGAATAGCCTGGCGAAGTTCAGCATTGGAGACCTCATCTTGCGGGGCTACTCAATAGGGACCGCTGGGTCCACAGGCTCCTCATGTCTTTGAGGCTCGGGTGGGTTAATATTTTTCCTAGCGGGACGTCCTCTACCTCTGACGGCTCTTCTAGGAGAGATGATCACAATTCTACAACGTGTAGAGGACGAATTAGAAGAGGGCTTTTCATAGAGCATAACTCTATAGCATGATTTAAAACATAAAAGAAGTGAAACAATTCCTAATGTGCTATAGCCTCCCTATTGTGGATGTGGAGCTCTTCACACCAATAACAAGGACTCTACATGACACGGCTTCATAGACTCCCTAGGACTTTTCAACTCTGTGCTTTGATACCACGTGTCTTGCTCTGGGATGGTACCCTAGATGTGCCCTATACCCAGAGTCTATTGCTTGTCCCCAAGTGAACCTCTTAGCCTCATCACATTTATTAAATTAAATAACTCCAGACAATTAGCGGATGACTAAGAAAAGTAATGGGCATATCTCATCTAGTCTCAAAATAATATCAATAAATAAAAGGGCTAGTAGAAAGAACTAGCTCTACAAATCTTGATATCAACATTCGACTCTAGTTTATGAAGCCTCTATCACTATCAAGCGGTGCCAATGACAGACCTGTGGCTACGTCAAATAAAAAATAAAGATAATAAAGTATAACTCTATAAGCAAGATGAAATAAATGTAATGAATCCTCCAAAGTAAAGGAGGCTCACCAAATCAGCTGAACTGCTCAAATCCTCAACGATTCACCTATTGATGATCTCTAATACCTGTATCTGCATCGTGAAATGATGCAGCATCAGATGGCATCAGTACGTGGAATGTACTGTATATAAAATAGCTGAATAAAATAGAAACAGGTAGAATAATATGGAATAATCATCAAGTCAGAAATAATAACCAATCAAAATGTCAAATGTCTATCTAAAGCAAGAACAAAGAGTAGACAAGTGACCCATCAAACAATCAAACCTCATCAATCAAATCAGACTCACCTCAAAGGAATTTAACTCAACTCATCTCATCTCATCTCATCTTGACTCAGAGTACTCAAGGTAGGAACTTTCTGAGAGTTTCTCTTATCTGACAACAATCACTTATGAGCCAATGATTGTTCAACATCCCGTCGGTGTTGCCACGATCGTTCTGTACTTTCCATGTGGAGACTGAATTGCATCCACTATGATCCAGCAGATCAACAAGTCCTCTATTGTTTCAAGGACTCTATCAAGAGGGAACCAACATGTAATGTAATAGTTCTAATCGTCACCTACGCTTGGAAACGTAGTTAATGAGTGCGTGTTATCTTTATTCTTACCCATTTTGATGCTCGATACTCCTCCCAAGATTCAATGCTCATAAGACTGATCCAGCTCAATCAAATCATCTCAAATCAACCTCCTAGAGGCACTCATCATTCAATCAGTCTCATAGAGACTCTCATCATCTCATCAATCAACATCTCAATCAATAGCCCAGGGCTTAGGACAATCATTAGGGAACAATTAAATAGACAAATCATTAGAGTTCATTTATGGAGACTCACAGGACCATCAAATTCTACCAATCTATCATCATGCTCACATCACAAGCACAATCACAACCCACATTCTCAAGTCAAGGCTCTAAACTCCACCCTTAGGTTCATTCATGCATGCTTTCAAAAGTTAACATATAGGTCTATACAAATCCTCATGAAAAGTATTCAATTCAAGAAAACAAGTTTATGATGATCATCAACATATGAAAATACATGTAGTAATATAGTTTTCAAGAAATTAATCAAGATAATACTTCAAGAATCATATACGAGGGCTCATGAACTTTCAACTCTTCTATGACCATCAATGGGGCACATGGGAGAACAATCTCACGCTTTCGTTTAGCCTTACATACCTGGTGTGAAGCTTTAATAATCAACCTTCAAGAATTCTCCCTTGAATTCTTCAATCTCAAGTTCCTCTTCTCTTCTCTTCTCTCAAGCCCTAGTCTCTTTTAAGAACTTAGAATGGGGTTTTAAAACCCTTTTCACGCGCAAAACAACCTATTTTGATTGTGTTTTCAGTTTAGGAGGGGATGGAAAATGTCTAGAATGCTTCTCATGAATTAAAGAAAAATTTCTCTTCGGAATAGCCCAATCCACGATGTGGACTAGGCGTGCACATATATATTTTTTTCCAAAAATTTTCTGAATGAGTTTTTTCAATTTCATAGAAAAAAATTTTAAAAAAATAAGTCTATCTCCGCGACAGGGGCGCGACGCGCCTCTGTCACGCATCACATTGTTTCGGATTTTCAAATTGAAAAATTATCTTTTGATCCGGTTGCTCTAAAAATCAATTGAGACTATTTTTTCGCTCAATTTTTTATGTTGATCACACATCTGGTCTCGAATTTGCCATAAGCGCATGGAAAGACGCGTTACTCGCACATCTATCCTCTAGGGGTATTTTGATAATTTTATTGGGTGTTACAACTTATGCGGCTGGTATGAAGTGTAATGGTACGTCGTCTATGAATAATCATTTGAATAACAAGTGCCCTGATTTTTCTCGTACCAATGGTCAAAAACTCAATAGGAGGAAAGAAAGGAATGATTAGCACTTGGAAATTTGAACAAGAACAAAATAGAAGAGCTTTAACCCAAATGGTAATTTTTGACGAGTTGACATTTAGTTTATTGAGAAATAAGGCGTAAAAAATTTCATGAAAATTATAATGCCACAATTTCAGATTCCTCTCGTAAAACTTTGACAAGAGATTGTTATCAACTTTATAGTGAACACAGGCAACTCTTGAAGAAGACTATCAAAGAAACACATCCAAAAGTTTGTCTTACGACAGATACTTGTACATCTGTTCAAAGAATCAACTATATGTGTCTAACAGCCCACTTTATAGATAGATATTGGACTTTGCATAAAAGAATTATAAATTTTTGTCCTATTTCTAATTATAGAGTTGATGATATGACTGCTTCCATTACTAGTTGTTTGCTTGATTGGGGCTTAGACAATGTGTTTTCTATCATAACTGATAATGCTTTCCAATAGTGTTACCGTGAAAGAAATGTCTAAACAGTTGAGTAATTGGGGAACTAACATATTGGAGGGTCAACACTTTCATGTGAGGTGTATGGCACATATTCTCAATCTTATTATACAAGATGGATTAAAAGAAATTGGCCAGTCAGTCAAGCGAGTAATACAAGTCGTGAAATACATCAAACAATCTATCGGCAAGATTTAAAAAGTTTGAAGAATGTTGTGAATCTCAATTGATAACTTGTAAGTAATCATTATGTTTAGATGTTCCTACTCAGTCGAACTCTACATACTTGATGTTTGATACGGAACAACACTTTAAACTTGCATTTGAAAGATATAGTTTTTATGATATTGGATTCCTTGATTATCTCCGTACCCATCCTTGCGAAGATGGAACTAGTGTAGGTGTCCTCACTAGTGCTGATTGGGATAAAGTGAAGGCAATGGTTAAGTTCATTGAAACTTTTTATAGACTTACTTTGAAGGTCTCTGGTTCAAAATATATCACAAATAATGTGTACTTTGTGGAAATTGTTGAGCTTGATCTTATTTCGAAAGAGATGATGAAAAATGAAGATCCTTGTTTTAAAAAAATGGCAGAAAGTATGAGATAAAAGTTTAGAAAATGTTGGGGTGAGCCACATAAAATGAAAAAGATGATCTTTATATCTTCTGTGTTGGATCCCCGTAACAAGCTTGAATATGCTCCATTTGCAATTGTGGATATGTTTGGAAAAGAAATTGGGGACTCTCTTATCTGTGGACTCATCGAGTGCATCTACTGTGAGTAGTAACAGCAACATTCAAAAAAGAGGATCAATGAGAATGAAACAACAATTTATGAGGCATAACGAAAAAAGTGAAAGTTCGGGTAATAAATCAGAGTTGGACAAATATCTTGTTGAAGATATTGAGCCGGAATCAGATGATTTTGATATATTAAAGTGGTGGAAATTTAATGAGCCAAGATTTCCTATTCTTGCGGAGATGTCTCATGATGTTTTAGTCATTCCCATTTCAAGCGTCGCATCCGAATGCGCATTTAGCATAGAAGGTCGCATTCTTGATCCCTTTAGGAGCTCATCGACTCCTAAATTAGTGCAATCTCTTATTTGTCTTCATGATTCGCTTAGCAGAGAACCTATCCCAATTAATGTTGAAGAAGATTTAGAGTATCTTGAACCACTTGAACTTGGTAAGAATTTTACATTTTGTTTTCATTACCAAAGAAAATTTCTTATTTATATTGCTTATAAGTTATATCTAACAAGTTATTTTAAATTTTTTTTAGATATGGCTCATAGTGGAAATGAATTTAGAATTGTGGATGTATAGTTGCGTGAGTGGTAAGTAAAACTTCTATACATAAGTTTTTTTGTTTGTTAAATTTTGCTTTATATTATACGTATTGAATTTTCATTTCTCTCGGGCATATTTATAGGTTGGATATTGTTATGGGGGAAACTGAAAGCTAGAAAGTGAAATCTGAAAACTGGAAGTCCAAATGCCATTGCCAGCTTTCATGTGAAAACTGGAAGCATGAGCTATGAAGTGTTTGTGCAAATATTTTGGACTTTGTTATAATTGGTGGAAAATAATTTTTTGTGATTACTGTAAGTCTTATTATTCTGCCTACAGTTTGGCTAAACAATATGTGTATACTTTCTTATATATCTGCAAGTGGAGTGGTGGCATCTATTGTATTACTTAGATCTATTTTGTGGCTATGGAATTGGATTTCAAGCAAATGGCACTCAGTTTTTACATTGGAAAGGGATGCCAATTGTTATTAGCCTTTGTACCTTTTGTTATTGGATCTATCGTGTTAGTACTTGTTTCATTTTTCATAGGTTTTTGTTTATGAATTATAAGGAGAAGTTGGGTTGCAAGTTGCTACAGCTGATGCTTTTTGCAAGTTAGGTCGTTGACTTTGCAATCACGAGGTTATTGAAGAGATCCCTGATTAATGTGTGAGCGCAAGTAATACTCAAAATGACCTTGCAAGAATGTGATGCATTCAAAGGACCTTGTTGTAGGACTCATGCTCATACGTCCTTTCTATATCTTCCTCTCCATTTCTTTATTTCATACTATGATCAAGGATATGCATTGGTAGTTGTAGGCCATTCAGAATCAATTATTTGAAGATGGACTAGTTTGGTATTAAGCCTATACTTGACAACTTTACCTGGCCTAGAAATGGCTTACCATTCTATAAACAAACATGTAACTAGCGGAACAAGTAGGAAAAAATTAATTTTGTATGTCCCAATATAACTGGCATAAAAAATAACCTGAAATGATATTCAAATCGAAATTACAAAAATCAAACTGAATCGAATTTATTTCAGTTTATATTTTTCTCAAATCGAAAATCAAAAAACCGAATTGAATTTTACAAACCCACTGAATTATTTGTCTAATATAAATTCTTAATTTTGGATAATTAACGTTTATTTTTAAAATTTAATATAATCTTATAATTACACTTGTGAAACCAAACATACACTTGTAATTGCAACTGTAATTCCGTTAGGACAAACAATCAGGTCACCGTAATTATTAAGTTGTATAATTACTAGACGGATGATTACTACTCTACTTTAAATTAATTATAATTACTAGGTGGTTTTCCAAACAGACTCTAAATATTTTGTCCATTTAAAATAATGAACTTAACCGTCTTTATCACTAAAGATAAAATGATTGTCATATTTTTTTTTCGAAAAAAAAAACAGATATATCCTTCGATTTTACTATTTAGAGTAGATCTATCCTGCATTAAAAAGGTGGTAGATATATCGCCTTGTCATTTAATAAATGATTCATGTATACCTGTTTCATTTACAAACTGGATATAAAATTTAAAATATCGTATGATTTTAAAAGATCACCTCACCCATTTTTTACCCCTCCAAACCCTACTCAACTCAGAAAAAAATCCCTCTTCATCCAGATCCAGTCCAAACTAGAAGAGGAATTTGGATTGTGTCTGAAGAAGTAAAAATGAGTGAGGTAACTTTTTAAAGTCGTGTGACATTTTTCGATTAAAAAAATTACTTTTAAGCTTTTGTTAATTCAATAAACATAAATTCATTAGTGAAAAGGATAAATATACACCATTTATTAAACAATAGCAATGTATATGCACCACTTTATATATCCAATTTAAATTGCAAATACATTTGCCCTTTTTTGCTTAAAAACAATAACTTCACCCACTGTGACAATAAAGTCCCAAAACTTTACTCATTGTAATTCGAATGGACCGTTAAACCGAATCGAAGAAATGTTATTGATTTATTGTTATCGAGTTATTGAGTTAACAGGTTTTAATAGTTTTAAAAAAAATTATCAGATTATCGGTTCGATGTTGATTTTTAGTATTGGGTAAATAAATAACTCATTAAGACTATAATAATTTACTACTTTATCCCTTCATAAATATTAAATATTGATATTAAATCGATACTTGTAAGTCATGTATTTGCTTAGTTTCCAACGTATAATCCTTATGTTGGAAAGTAAATTAGAATATAAGGTCAAACATTAAGTTTAGGTGCTCAATTAATTCGTTTGTTTTACTATATCTCATCGTATTACATGAAATTGTAAGAGAAGTCATATTTACTTTATGAGTATTTTCTTGTTGGAAACCGAAAATCTAATTGTTAAGGACCAAAAATCGCTAAACCGAAAACCAATAAAAGAATATCTCATTTGGTTGTTATTGATTAGCATATGTAAAAATAAATCAAACAACCATAATAGCAAAACCATTGTTTGGGAAGACATTTAAGTAAAATCTAGTGATTATACTGTTACAATGAGTAAAGTTAAACCTGAATAGGTACAAAAAATATAGCGACTTTGCTATTGTTTCAGTAAAATTTAGCAACTTTAGCGGGCAAAATTTTAAAATTTAGTTATTATTAAAGTCGCTTGCTCCAATAATTTGAAAAAGTATAATTTCCATGACTTGCACTATTATTATTCAAAAAGCTAATCTGGCTCAACTTTGAAATGAATTAAGATTCCGGCATATGAGTCGTTTTGGAGCGACTGCTAAAATAGAAAAAATACAGCTAAAAAGGAAAATCAAAAGAACGAATACTACACTGCAGAGCTTTTCACAATGACTTACAAGAGATTTAATTTTAATCTCTACATTAGCGCCGATAAGTAATGTCATCTATCATTTACAATGAATTGGTTACTTTTCTTACAGAGAGAGATATTTCAAGTGTTTCCACAATTATATATTGACCAATCTAATAATACAACACATCTATAGAACTTCCAATTATATATCCCAGTTGGAACTTCAGCCGCCTCACAAAAAAAATTTACAGGATTACCTTAAATCCTTAGCTTTGCTTTTGCAACTTAAATTCCAGATGATGTTCGGTTTACTCTTTGTGCACCCAATTTAGGAGCTGCAGGTTTGGTTCCTCGGCCTCGCCCAATTGAAGGTCTTGATGTGGTAGTTGGTACAGGAGCTGCAATAGCAGCCCAGGGATCATTGTCATCAAGTGCTCCACTTCTTTTAACATTCAAAGGCTTTGCCGAAGGAGCTGGGGCTGCTATGGCAGCCCAAGGATCGTCATCATCAACCCTTCTGTTTGCTCTCGAGCTTGATAGCTGAGAAGTTGCTCTTGGAGCAGGAACAGCTACAGAACCCCACAAATCTTCATCATCATCTTTACTCATCTTAGGAGTGGCTTTACCCCTCAAACCAGTACCTACAATAAACATTAAAGAAGACAAATTAGATTGACCTGACTATCAAATGATATAATCCGCTTCCTATTTCTAGACGACTAACTCCTACGTTATGATTCTCTCAGGAGGGTTGTGTGGAAATAGGGGAGGGGAAAGGGAGGCCATTGCTAATATCAGTTAAAAACACAAGTTTCCCATGAACAATCAGACACAACCTATAATTATGAATAGCAGCAGTTGAAATCCTCCCAGTAACACAGTTTGATACCCAGCCAACCCCCCAGTGTTCTTGGATCTTGCCTTTTGTTCTACACGAACTAATGAAGTGCAATTGCCTAGAGACATATATCATTAGATAGAAACATTTGTTTACACTCAAATTTACCAGGCACTCTACCTTGTGGTTTTGGTTGAGAAACAGGACGCCTTTGAGCTGCTTGAATATTTGCAAGAGAAGATGGCTTAGGCTCTTCTTGTGGATCGATGTCATCCCAACCATCTTTGTCACTATCATGACCCTCATGAACTCCATTTTCAAGTTCTCCCCATCCATCAGTTGATGTTGGGGATACAGGAACAGGATGATCTGCAACATCTGCTCCAGAACTTATTTGGACCGGTTTTATACATGCACTATCTGCAACTATGTGATTTGAAGAAACCAATATCAATAACAAATCCGGAGACAAAAGGTATCCTCATAAGCATTAAACTGATCTTGAAAAGCAATGTGACAATAATCTCGGTTATCCAATAACAGAAGTAGCATAATGCAAAGGAAACAACTTAGTAAATCATACTTGAGCTACCATTGGAGACTGCAGAAGCAAGAGGCACGCTAGAAGTAGCTGGAGCGCTGGAACTCTGTTCAGAGGTTTTGCCTCCTTTAAGGGTCAGTGAGCTCATAGCCCAGCTGCATCAAAGTAATGAAGGCATACTATTGAAGTAAACGAGAAAGACAAATGCAAACTGAATAAAGAAAAATCAAACAGCTTCCATCACAGTGAAAAGACTTCAACAACATTTCATTAGATTAAGCCATTCCTAGTAATAATTCCTCAATAAAAATACTCTAATGCACAATCAACGCCGTTCAAATTGCCATAGTCACAGGAAATACAAGTTAACAAAATTTGCAGCCATAACTATGGCCCAATTCAGGAAAATAAGCTTTGAATTTTGATTTTTTTCAGTTTCTTACCAAGCCAGCGTTGTGGTGGTTAAATGTTGAAATAGCGGCAAAAATTAACACAGAAGAACAGAATTATACCCAAGCAAACCCGCATTTCCTGGAATTGATGAAGTTCCCATGCTTGAAGTGCTGGTATCTCCGGTGCTTGTCTGTTACAAGCACAAAAAGATATTTATTATGCAAGCTAAGGGGAAGGTGGGAAGATAAAGAGATCCACATACAAGTGAAACTGCAACAAAGATCAGGCATGGGGCACTGATTGGAGAAGAGAATGGCCAACACAAAAAGAACAAATGTAAACATGTAGAGAACTCATGCAAGCAAGTAATAAATAGCTATCTTAACAGCAGTAATATATGTGGACCGTACCAAAATGCCCAGTGATGTGGTAAAAGGTTAGATTTGAAGAAAATAAACCAACATGAACATCTAAAGTTGAATACAAGAAAACCTTTTTTTTTTTTTTTTTGAGAATGGACAAGAAAACATTTTGTCCAGAAAATGGGGAAAAGCTGAAGGCAGATACAGAAAATACTTTCTGAACAGATGCAGAAAATGTTCAAGAAGCTGAAGGCAGTCTAATGTCACAGTTTATCCAGGTAAACGGGGAAAAGCTCCACAAATGGAAGAGCTATACTGCCCACTGAGCAGTCGATTATCATAGGGATTAACAAGAAGAAACTGTTGCTCTTCCAGATAAGAACAAGGGCAGTCTATGTCTGCTAAGTCGTTCATGACTTCAGAGAATAAAAAGACCTTTTTTTTCTTTTTAAAAATAAAAAATAAGAAAACATTATGTGGCTATGCCAAAGTTAACCCCCACCCCCACACACTAGGTAATACCATCTATTCATCTCTCATCAGAGCTTCACAGAAAGAAAGCTTTATACTCAAGACTATTATTTGGAGAACATATGTACACGAAATAAAAATCAAGAAGAATATATACCTTGTCATGGTGCTGCTTGACTATTTGCAAAAATTGGTCAACCGCTTGGAATGCTTTTTGACGAACATCGCTGTTTCATTGAAAAGGGGGCAGTAGAATTGTAGACAGAGAAATGGTTGTCAAAATGTTCAGAATGAGGGATTCGATCAAACATATAAAGGTTCGGAAGGTAAGATCAAGCAAATAAACATCAAATAATCTTCAATGTCATCTGGGCCAAGGAAAACAAATATTCCAAACAAATACTCCCTCCACCCAATTCATACTCTTCCTACTCTTGAGACATCCCAAAGATGTTTTGACAGCATCCCATCAATTATATTCTTCTAAGATTCAACTTAATCTTACTCTTTAACTAATTATCTTTATATGAAATGTTTTTTATCAAGTTAACTTTTCAATCATCAGACTCATACCCTTAAACTCCCACTATTACAAGACAAAAGTCAAACTAGTGGAACAGATATGGTAAGCAAAGGCAGAAGATGTTTTGGAGTATCATATTGGAAGTTTCTGTAGTTCAGTTTTGCTTGGCACTAGCACAAGCTAAAGGTCACAAGGTAAACAAATCAAAATGTTCCTTTGATAACCCAGGAAAATGTTCCTTTTGATAACCAACAACACCGTTGTTCTAGGCTTCCACAGCTTCAGAACTTGGTGGATAATATACCAGCTCTTCTACTGCAAATATGTGTTAGTTTCTGAAAGTTCACTCATTACAGCAACGTCTAAAGCATCCAGACAGCCAAAGAACAGGTAATGGTGACACTAATTTAGATTGGAGAACCGACTCAATCAGACTACACATTAAGCATCCACAAATGAAACAAGCAAGCACAGCACTTACAAATTAGTATACATATTCTAGGAGAGATTCAAGGTAAATTTTTAGATGCTGTTTCCGAGCACATCCAGTCAACTCTTAACAAAGATCTCACACTGGAGCTGTGTTTTCCGCCAATCATTTCACTAGTGACTGCTGGAATTCTCTGGTTGAAGGTATTTAGTATGGAGAACAGAATGTATTTCATTTCAGGGTGGGAAGGGTTACGATCTAACTGAGAGCAGTACTGACTCAGAGATACGGTTTGAGTGTAGCAAGAACTTGACGTGAAGGGATGGCAATCAGCAGGAAGGTTTTCCTTAGGATATGCCAGTCAATGCAAAAGAGTGTCAGAGAACCATGGGAATGTCTTCAAAAATGGGAAAAACAGGGACTACCTTGCCAGTTTTTTTTTTTAAAAATTAACCTTGCCAGTTTTTGTTCCTCTCAGATGTTCAACCATGGTTGTTATTTGACTATGACTGCAGTAAAGGGACAAAGAAGGTCGCTTAATATTGTACCAGAGAATACATTTAATGCAGGTTCCAAGGATGTCGCAACAAACATGGCAGGTTTCACTTCTAAAAGAATAGCTATTACAAGCAGAATGCAACTACTGAAGGAACTTATATTGAGGCGTTCGCCAGAAGTAAATGGCAGATCAATGATAAGATACAGGTGATACAGTCAACTGGGAAAGCCATCAAAGTTGAAGGAGCTACCTATCCTTTGAAATCTGATCTCCAGAGAAGATGCATGGTTGGAAGGAAGATTCATCAGCAGATATGAAAACCCAACTCATAATGCAGTGTCTAGATGGATTTAGAACGACGGTGCTCAGGTGTAAGACATAATTCTTTCCAATTTCATTCGAGTTTCTGACGAGGAATATGGCAGAAGATATTTTGGTTGGTGAATGGAGATGGCTCATGACGCAAAGCGCCTTGGAATTAAATTGGTGGAAACCAGGTCCAGAAACATTCCGACTGATAAAATTTATGATTGGGTTTGGATCAGAGTTTTGGGACTACCACTTCATTTATGGAACCAGAAAATCATGAAGGAGAGATAAGTGAGAAGTCTCATCATTGGCTGGAGGAGAGGAAGAGACAGGACTCAAGAACCATCTGAAATGGGCTTGAATCAACAGTAAAGACTCAATTGGAGAATACTCTCCACATACTGGAGAATCAAAATGAAGGCATATTGCTTATACTTCCGATCTGGTGAGAGTTTCTGGCAAGATTTGCCGAACTTCCAGTAGAAGATGGAGAAGTACCTGATTATTCTAGATGTGATAGATTCTAGATGAAACCACTGAAAGGCAAGGATAGAGAAAACAGCTAATGTAATTTGAAAACAGAAAATACCTGTCTGGATCAATGGTAAGTACGACAATATTGGGTAAAATTCTAGTTGCAATCTCTGTCATGTCATAATAAGAACTGGTAGCACTCAATGCCATGACACCTGCCACAAGGAGTATTCACATCCATCAACTCAAGAAGATTTATTCACAAAGATTATTCACATCCATCAACTGGCTTAGAATATTGGTTTTGTGAATAAATCTTCGAAAAATATCAAATCAAGAAGATTTTAGCTAATCAATAAAATATGAAGTAAAATGCACAAAATATATGTTCCTACCTGCTCCTCTAGCAGGTGAAAATGTATCACGCAAGGCACGAACAGTGAACGCATTTATTAGAACTCTTTTCCTTGTCTACAAACAAAATGATCCATCAATTTCCATCTCCACAGAAAGAGGCCTTGCAAAAGCATTAAAAAAGAACTGTACTAAAATTTGTCCATTAATTCTTTCTTTACACACAAGAAGTGTTACCAATATAAAGGAAGCGCTTTAGGCATTTGAAAAAGTATTTCACTTTTATGAGTTCTGCACTTGATGAGAATCAAACAATCAACTTCTTACCCCCTCATTGAGGTAACTGGCAATGTTGCCAAGCAATATGGTTGTGTTCGTTCTAATTGCTGGTTCTTCATCAACCTAAATGAGCAAAAAATTAGAAGAGCAAAACACTGTGATGCAAAGAAATTAGCCACACAAGAAAAATTAGTAATTCTGCACCTAAGTGCATACCTGTAGCTTGGATAGATACTTCAACAAAGATCCAGATATAGTGCGATGTGACAGCTGCAATGAGAATTAGAATGAACATCAGTTCGCAAGATCCTAGAAACAAACATAAGATGCAGCTTCTTAACTGGTAAAGCATGAAGATTTCTAAGACACCAATATATCCTTGTCAGATACTATACAACAGACCACGGGGTGGACAGGTACCAGAAACATATTGACTAACTTCTGATTTGTTTATGTTGTAAACTATCAGAAGAATATCTTTCAAAATGACTTTTTCTTCCATGCAAGGATGACTTACTAAATGGTAAATTGGTAACTTTAAATTCTAAAGGATGGATACAAATTTAGAGAAGAAAGAAGTGAAAAATAAAAAGATGGGAAAAGTGTGTAACATGAATTTGATTGTTTACAATACAACATGCACGTTATATGCCGATATCACATCTACTGCACCAGAATTCACTTGTTATTAAAAATCCAGAACTCATTGTAGCACACAGTCCAAAAACCATTCTCAAGACCATCAAATCTTACTTTATTTGCGACAGCCCAGATAGGTGGTTATTCTTTTCTTTTTTCTGTATGATTGGGAAATCCCTGTGGGCTAGTGGCGCATGGTTTGAAATTCGGTGGATAATGGA
This sequence comes from Solanum medicagineum, assembly GCA_026153255.1. Taxonomy (NCBI): domain Eukaryota; kingdom Viridiplantae; phylum Streptophyta; class Magnoliopsida; order Solanales; family Solanaceae; genus Solanum; species Solanum medicagineum. The sequence continues at coordinate 7,820,775 of JAPFFP010000094.1, read as the reverse complement.
TCCGCCCTTCTACCCCTATCCACTATAATATCAGGATTTTGTCTAAATGAGGTTCAAACCCATGACGTGTGCCTAAACCACACATCGCATGATGCTCTTGTACCACTAAGCCAAGGCCCTGGGGGCATAGGAAGAGTTGTTAGATGACCGACCAATTAAAGAAATGGATATGCTTAAGAGTGGCATGTAGATGCTTAGAATCAAGAATTAAAGACTGCCTTGATCAAACTTCCCCGAGGAAAGAGTCAAGTTATCAAAACACTTAATTCGGAACCATTTATAGAAATTATCCCAAAAATTGAAAAGTTGCCACCAATTTGAATAGAAAATACAGGACCTATAATAAAGAATGCACATACCTTAGGAGCTAATACAAGCATAGATTTAAGCGTCAACTCCCGAAGAAATGCAGATGTGTCGGAGAACCCAGTAGCCACATGAGCATACACCTGATCAAAAGTATTATTAGCCATTTCCATGATCCAAGTGCCAGAGGTTTTTCGGTTCTTGGACATGTGTGCTTTGGAAAGAGTATTTGCGTGCTCGAAATTTAGTGAAAAATATGTATTCACTGGTCCCACACCTGCTCATCAACGATTTGTGAAGATAATGACTCCCCATACTGATCAATGTGCTGCAGTAGACTGACCCGGATAGCACGATCATTAGAGGCAAAGAGTTTTACAATTGTTGGCAGCACCTATTTTAGAGGTATAGGATTGATTACTAAGTTCCACGAAAAACCAAGAGAAGATATGATCACTTTGCTGGAATCAGGAAGCAACAGGAAAGATGGAAAGTGTTACCTTGACACTAAACTCCTCACTTGAAAGCCAAGAACCCATTTTTAACAACGCCGTTAAAGCAGGTGCAGCAGCAGAACCAAATTCTAATGCAGAAGCTAGCAAAGGAAGCAACTGCAATGAACATTGTTTAATATTATTTCATTTCAAACATATGTCACGTTGAACCAAAATGTACTGTGCTAATAAAAATAATGAATACCTTCTTCAGCACAATTTCACGAGGAAGTTGCTCTGCAAGATTTGGAAGCTTGCGGAAGAAAGTGTCTTTTTCAACACTGTCTTTGAGATTAAGAATCTCCATGAACTGTATGGTCTCCAATAACTTATTTTGGAAATATTCTGCCAATGTATGATGAGCAACTTCAGAGTCCGGCGAGTGAGTAATACATTAGAAAGAGAAGAGTGATGATAACACTTCAAGGAAGACGCAGAATTAAAAAAAAAAACACAAAACAAAACAAAACCAAAAAAAACAAAAACAAAAACTTAGGATATACCCAGAGGAATAGCATACCAAATGAGCAAAAGCAAATGTTCTTCACAAGGTTAATGAACAAATGAAGAACCAGCAAATTAAGAGGTATAACATAGGCCTAGCAAATATTGTCCACATGATGAATGAAAAATGGAAGCACCAGCTTATTAAGAGGTACAACATAGGGATAAGCACTATAAGCTGATCAGTAAGACAAGTCAAATAACACTGATGTGATTCAGCTGGACTGAAGTCAGAAGAAATATATTAGAGTTCAAGACTTGTCTAAAAGAGAATAAGGTTCAGAGATCCAAAAAAAAATCCAGGGAGGAATAGATAATCTTGGAAGGCAAGATGTATACAAAGGCCAGGAGAGAGAGAGAGATGTATGCAACAAAATCCACTTTAATTTAGCTATCACCGCTGGCTATTAATTTTTACAAGAAGATGCCTCTGTGAGGAGTGAAGGTCAATAAGTAAAAAAACAAAATTGACGGGGAAATGAAATGAATTACCTTGTTCATGTCAATAAATCTCCAAAACCGCTCTTTTACCATGAAAACAATACAACCAAAACAGAGATTTGATGGAAGGTATGGGAAATAAGTTGGCCTTTTCTGCATAAGAAGTAGTGGAAGGTAGGAAGGAAGAAAGAATCAACAGACCAAAAATACTATATTCCACCTCCAGGAAACTTTGATTTACTGATCAAAGATATGTCACAGCGAACCATTTGATCATTTCTAAAACAAACAAATCCACATAGCTGTGAGTCTCTGAATGGGAGCATCCACTCGGAAGCAAGATAAAACAAAGTATCAAATGTATCTGGAGCTAATATCTACAGTTAGAAAGACCTAACCCAGACTACAGCAATTTTATTGTGTGTAACATATATCAATGCTGATAAAGCGCTACTATAAGAGAAGATGTCTTTTTTCTATCTCTATTGGGAAAAGTGCCCATATTTTCTTTCTTCCTCTGAAACATGCTCCGGCAAACCTTTTTCCAGTAATAATCCTCTTTACTTCATATGAAAGACAAGATCTTTTTCATCTCGGGTGATAAATCCTTTGAAGTATTCGATTTGGTATGTTCTTATCGAAAGAAGCAGAAGATTCACCGCTAGATCTTCGGTGGGTTTGCAATGCTCTCCGCCAAGCATCTAAGGGGACATAAAATCTATACAGACGTTGGGGAAGGAAGATTCAAGAATACGTCTACAGGGAGTACCAAAATTACTATACTTATGGTAGCTTCATTCGCATTGAAACAAGGCTGGGAGACGTGAAGAGCGCCATAATTATACCGGAGAATATAAACAACAGGGTGTGGAGTGACATAGCGGGGAAAATTCTAAGATTTTGGACAAATCATATACAACAATCAGCCGTCTGAGAGTCAATTCCAATCAATCGAAGTCATATATACAACAGTCATTCGTCGGAGAGTCAATTCCAGTCAATTGAAGTATTATGTGGATACACCTTCGATCCCCCAATGGCTTTTGTTGAGGAGTATTCCAGAAGCCCCAACGTCGGCCAGTCCAAACTTTGAAGATGATAACTCCAAGTTCATTAAGAGATGCCTGGTAGGATCTTCAATGACCCTTTTGATCACAATCCGAACTTGGAGGCAATACAAAAATGGTTTTTGAACTGGTGAAAGATCCGCGCTGGCATAAAGGTGAGCCCCTTGTCCCACAATTGGTTTATGTTCGAACTTCCATCGAGACAAGAAGCAGCTAGGGTTAAGGCCGGTAATGGTTTGGGAATGGCAGGAGGCTAACCCTAGATTGGTGGTCCCCAATGATGGTTACAAAGTCAGCTAATCTGACCTCCGATCATGTCTGGATCAAAATTTTTGGGATCCCGATTCACACTTGGACCATGGAAAAATTTAGATTTATTGGCAATCTATGTGGGGACTTTGCTGGCATCAATGAAGATACAAAACATCGTCGTCACTTTCTTTGGGCAAGGATCTGCATCAGAAATTCAAAGATCAGGCTCCCAACTACTATTGATCTAGGAATTGACGATTGGAAGTTTGAAGTTTCCATTATAAAAGAACTTGCTGTTTCACCTCAGCCATCAGAAGAAAAAAAATTCCGGCGTGGAAACGGAGGAGATGAACAGAGCATCGGCGAATTCATCAAGCTTGGAAGTACAAGGCAAAGTCAAGTCTAGGCATGTGGGTGGTCAGAAAGAGTACAACCACTTTACTTCAAATCTGGTCAGTCCCTCAGAGTCTCTTACTAACTCAACTATGAGACCCCAAAAAAAAAAGTTGGGCCAAGCTGTTTTGGTGGCCAGGGCTCTCTATTTTAAGTCCTATTATTCAAAGGACCCAAGTAGGGTTTCCAAGACTCCGGGAGTGGAAAGCAAAGTGCAGGCCTCTAGTTTCAGCAGCGGGTAATGTAGAGAAAAATAAAGAAAAAAGAACATAAATGATTTACGAGGTTCGGCAAGTGGTGCATACATCCTCGGGCTAAACTCTCTCTACTGTATTTTGAGAGGTATGGCATTAGGTCAATATATACAGGAGCTTGGGGCTCTA
>JAPFFP010000094.1:7806246-7816835 GCA_026153255.1 Solanum medicagineum | reverse complement strand
GCATTAGGTCAATATATACAGGAGCTTGGGGCTCTATACAAGGCAGCTGAATATTTACAGAATATCTGATTGGCATCTTATCCCTATAATTGATCCTATAATTCTTTAATACCTATAATTAAGGATTCTAAAAATCCCTATAACTAAGGATTCTAACAATCCCTATAATTAAGGATTCTAACAGGTAACATATCTTCTCCCCAATAGTAGACCACCACCCGTTATTATAACAACTCCTACGATTACAGCAAGAATTTTCAATCCGGAGTAGGAAAGGAAGCAGACACTGAAGCTGAAAATTTCAGTAAAAACCTCAATGGTCTCTCTTTGCATCTAAATTGGCTGGATGCTACCTCCCACTCCATTGCATGCACAGATTCTGATTTTCTACTCTTTCTGTTAGTGATTCTCTATCACTCCCCTGGTACGAAGGCGAACGTCCTGCTCCATCAACAGTGAATTAGGCCTCTGTTATTGAGACGTCAAAATGGTCAAAGATAGCTATGGGGAAAGCTTGCAAGGCATTTGGAGTTAATATTGCCTTTGAGCATGAATTGCTGGATTTAATTCTGAGAATGGAGCAGAAACGACAAGCGCAACTTCTAAAAGGGAAATCATCAAGCTCTGCCAAGTCAAGGGGTAAAAGGAAAGGGGAATCCGAAGTACTTAATCTGGTTTGTGGTATTAACTATGAGGGCAGTAGGAAGAGGGAGCAGGCAAGGCAGAAAGCCTCTATCATGGAGATAAAAATTATTAGCTGGAATATTAGGGGGGCCAATGACAACAATAAAAGGAACACAATGAGTTCCTTGGTTCGTAAATGGAGGCCACATATTCTATGCCTTCAAGAAACTAACATAGAAGATTGGTCGAATGGTATGGGGAAACAGGTGGACTGCTTGGGCTGATATGAAGGTAAATGGTAGCAGGGGCGGCATCATCATTATTTGGGATACGAGATCCTGGAAATGTTCTGATTTTGTTTCCTTGAAAGTCTCCATGAAAATTTTAGCTAGTGTTTTTGGCAGGGACTTGGAGCAATAAGGGGGCTTTGGGATGGTCGATGGATGATAGGAGGTGACTTCAATGGGTGCAGGTTCAAATATGAAAGATTCAATTGCACGAGAAGACCAGGGCCATGTTGAACTTTTCAGACGTGATCTCAGACCTCCAGTTAATTGACCCACCTCTTGAAGGGGTTCAATACACCTGGTCAAGGTGAGAAGATACCCTTCAAGCCTCCAGAATTGACAGATTTCTCTTCTCTATAGAACGGAACAATAGTTTTCAATCCATTAAACAGTTGGCGCTTCCTAGGTTCATCTCTGACCATAATCCACTATTGCTTGAAAATGGAGACCAGAAAACAAGTTCTTATTTCAAATTTGAAAACATGTGGCTGCAACAAGAAGGTTTCATTGACATGTTAAAGGGGTGGTGGCAAAGCTATTCAATACGTGTTTCCCCGGATTTCATCCTCGCTCAGAAAGTGAGGCAACTGAAAAACGATATTACCATATGAAACAAAGAAGTATATGATAGAGTTGAAGAAAGACGACGCAGAGCTCTGGCAGAAATATCAGCCTTAGAACAGGCAGTCGAGAGCAAAGTTCCTACTTAATTAGAAAAGCAGTTTATTAATCTATAGTTGGAAGTCAAGAATTTGGCCAAAGCTGAATCAATTTCTTGGAGGTAAAAGTCTAGATGTTTGGGGCTTAAGGATGGAAACAAAAACATGAAGAATTTCCAAGCAATGACTAACTCTCACAGGAGATATAACAACATAGATAAACTCACGGTGGGGGTGAAATAATTGAAAACAAAGTGCAAATTAAGGAGGAAATACTAAGGTACTACCAGAATCTATACACAGAAACTGAAGCTTGGAAGCCAACTGCCAATTGTGATGATATGCCCAACTTATCAGGAGATGATAGAGATATGCTTGAAAAAACTTTTGATGAGGAGGAAGTTCACTATATCATTCAGTCTTGTGCTCCGAACAAAGCACCAGGACTTGATGGATTTAATATGATTTCTTTCAAAGAACATGGGATTTTATCAAGCCAAAAGTGATGGGAGCTCTCACACATTTCCATCAAAATTTGCCATATGGTCAAATCATTCAACGCCTTCTTTATTGCACTGATACCTAAAGGAAGGGAGCTGTGGAAATAAAAGACTACCAGTCAATTAGCCTCATTGGTAGTGTATACAAGATTGCGTCTAAGTTTTGGCACAAAGGCTTAAGAGGATTATTGGCAAGCTTATTTCAACTCACCAGAATGCCTTCATAAAGCACAGGCAAATTACAGATACAGCTTTGATAGCAAATGAGGTGCTAGATTGGAGAACTAAAAGTGGTGAACCTGGTGTGATGTGCAAACTCAACATTGAGAAGGCATATTTGATCAACTCAACTGGTCTTACCTTATTTCAATCCTAAAGAAGATGGATTTCGATAACAGGTGGATTAGATGGATCAAATTTAGTATTTCAACAGTGAAATACACGGTCATTGTGAATAAAGGACCAATGGGCGTTTTCTCTCCTCATAAAGGAATCAGACTCTCACTTTTTGTTTATTATAGCAAAGGAGGGTCTTAGCAAAATGTTAGAGAAGGCCAGGCATAAGCAGTGGATTCAAGGTTTCATTGTAGGCACCAGTCCCGGGGCCTCCCTCCATCACAGTCTCACACCTACTATATGTTGATGATACACTCATTTTCTGTGCGGCTGACTCAACACAAATTTTATACCTCAACCTCACTCTACTTTTTGAAGCTCTTTCAGGATTGCATATCAATTATGCTTCCAATCAACAATGTCACCAATATTGAAGAGATGGCAGGCATCATGGAATGTTGTATTGGGACATTTCCAGCCACCAATCTTGGTCTACCCCTGGGTAGCAAATTCAAGAATGTTGAAATTTGGAATGAGATCATAGAGAAATTTGAAAAAAGATTGGCCTCCTGGCAGATGCAATATCTATCAATGGGTGGTAGACTAGTTCTTATCAACAGTGTGTTTGATAGCATACCCACATACTACATGTCACTTTTCCCCATCCCTGGCAAGATCCTTAATCAACTGGACAACATTAGGAGGGACTTCTTATGGAAGGCAAAATAGCAATTCTCACAGACTTCATCTATCAAATGGATAAAGTCAAACAACCAAAAAACAAGGGAGATTTGGGCATTAGAGACTGAGCTTCTCACAATAAAAGCTTGCTCATGAAATGGTTATGGAAGTTTAGTACAAACAACTCTACTCTGGAAAGATGTAGCTGCTAAGCATGAAAGAAGTAATAAATGGAACAAACAAATTTTCAATTCACCCCATGGGGTTGGCCCCTGGAATTACATTAGCAAGTTGCGGAGTGAATTTGTTACAGAGGTATGGTTCAAAGCAGGGGATAGCTCACATATTAAATTCTGGAGTGACAGATGGCTAGGAAACACACCACTCATGGAAGCTTACCCAAACCTGTTCTAGATTGCTCAAAACAAAACCCCACAATTGCACAGAATAGATGTGGCAACAACTGGAATATCATGCTCAGAAGAAAAGCGCAGGATTGGGAGATGGGAAGTCTGCTTGAACTACTTGCTAGTGTAGAAAAATATAATATAAATGAGAACTGTGCTGTACGGGGTAGAAACAACACCTTCACTGTGAAAGGTCATTATCATCAATTATGTTGTCAAAACCAGATCACTGAACTTTGGCCCTAGAAACTCATTTGGAATGCCAAAATGCCTACCAAGATCACCTTGTTTTTTAGATTGCTCTCCAGGAAGCATGTTCAACACAAGATAATCTCAACAAAAGAGGCCTCGATCAGGATAATAAGTGTTACATGTGTAAGAATAGCACAGAAACAGTCAATCACCTGCTCCTTCACTGTGCAGTGGCCAACCCCCTTTGGAATATGTCCTACTGCATTTTTGGCTTAACAATGGGTCATACCACAAAATGTGAAAGCCTATGCAAGCTGGAATACATGGAATGTTGACAAGTCCATCAAGAAAGTCTCGACTTTGTTAGCTCTCTAGTACTAGTTTGAAGATTGTAAAGGAGCTAATTCTTTTGCTTATGCTCTTTGGGAGCCCTTTTGTTTACTGTAATTTTGCACCTGTTTGATGCCCTTTTATGAAATGCCTTACTTCATCAAATATATATATATATTACTATATTATAGAAGAGTCATGGGAAGCAACAGGTCGATATGCCTGCTTGAGCAGCTTGAGGGTACATCCGTAATTTTTAATGGTTCTTCCATTGTAACTTGTTTGTCTTATTTTTAGTGCTAAAAAATATTGCTAATCATGAGAATTAAAGCCGCTCAAGCAGGCAGCAAGCCGACATCCATCTTGAGTAGCCTGAGGTGCATCTGTAATTTTTTATGGATCTTCCATTGTAACTTGTTTGAATTAGTTTTAGTGTTAAAAAATATTGCTAATCATGATAATTAAAGTTGCTCAAGTAGACAGCAGGTCGACATGGCTGCTTAAGCAGCTTGAGGGTATATAACTTTTTATGATTTTCCTGTCGTAATTTGTTTGTCTTATCGTTTATGTTAAAAATGCTGCTAACTATGACAATTAAAGCTGGTCAAAGCAGGCAACAAGTCGACATACCTGCTTAGACGGTTTTAGGGCATATCAACGATTTTTTGCGGTTATTCCGTTGTAATTTGTTTGTCCTATTTTTAGTGTTTAAAAAATGCTATTGATCATCACAGTTGAAGCTGCTCAAGCAGGCAACAGGTAGACATGTCTACCTAAGCAGCTTGAGGGTATATCGGTGATTTTTTTAATTCATCTATTGTAGTTTGTCTTATTTTTAGTGTTAAAAAATGCTACTAATCTGATAATTAATAACTTAAGATATTTCTAAAAAATATGTTACATCACAATATTTTTAATTAATTTTCAAAATTTTATCTATATCAATTAAATGAAAACAAAAAAAATAATAGTCATTGGGCCCGCGCAAGCGCGGGCACCGATGTCTATAGTGTGTGTGTGTGTGTGTGTGTGTGTGTATCAATGCTGTAGATTAAGCAATCATTACATTCATTTGAAAAATAAGATAACAACATCACAAGCCAAAGTTAAAAGTGATACCATCTGCAAATCAGAAAACTAGAAAGGAAATTTAAGCAACAAACACAAATCAAAACAAGGATAATTACCACCATTCTCCAGAAGTTTTGATGAATTCAATCTGCGAGCAGGAGTTGAACTTAAGAGACGTTGATAATCTGGAAGTAGAGACTGTGAGACAGGAACATAAGCCAATTGTGACTGGATACAAGAATATAGCAAGAATAGAGAAGAGAATACAAAGGAAAACCAGAAACTTAGCAGCAATACCTTTGGAATGGAAGCAGTATTGCGCAACTCCTCTGTTTTGCTCAATTTTGTACAAGAAAAGAGTTCATAGATAAGACAGCCTAACATTACCCCAGGAGCGAAAGATTAGTTCATGGTGGAAGAAGAAAATTTAAGAACCAATGCAGCATGCATTCCAAAGACTAGCAAAAAAACTCTGGCATCCATTTGCATCCAGAATTTGTGACCCCCTCTCCCAGTTTTTTTAAAAGAAAAGGGACAAACCCAAAATGCATGGGAACAATGATCTGAAAATGGATATGGAATTTAGTCATTAGCTAAGAAAAGGTTGATAGTGTGAATGCTTTCTAGTTTTTCTACACAAAGGAAATGAAAAGGCCAGAAACATGGACAGGGCCCCACCAGAGCAAACAATGTTCAAATGCCCAAATGTAAACCAATTGTAGAAACATAAGCCAAAAGCCTGAATGTGAAACCTAATTACAGAAACATAAACTAATGACAGGAAAAACTTCTACTCCTACAATGATATTATTAACAAACTAAAGAAGATGTCCAACTTGCCCATCTAAAACCAAATAAAGATGCAGAGACTAACCCAAACCCCAAGAATCTATAGCCCAAGCTGGAGATTTTCTAATTGTCGCCCACTCAGACTTGAGTAGCTCCATGGGTTTGTACTGTGCACCAATAAGCCAATCATATTGCTGAAAACAAAAACAAAAGGTAAAAATTAAATAAATTAATAAAGACAACTCAATAAGTGGCATGACAACCGGGAGCGGGAATAGCATTAACTCATCAGACTGCAGAATGGATGATGCTCTGACAATATATGAGATAGTAACGTATTGCACCCAGCAAAAACAATAAATAGAAGAAAAGAGTAGCACGGCTATATATCTTTCCTTTATAACTAAGAAATTCCTGAGGATCAGTTGACTTGTAAAGTTCTCGTCGGATGTACTTCTGCAGCAGCATTTCCTTTATGCTGGTTTTTTCTTTGCATTAAATCAATAAAATACTTAGTACGCTGATCAGGAAAAAAAATCCCCGAGGGCCAGTGGCTCACAGTTTGAAAAGAACAACCCAGCTAATTTTTTAACACTAATTGTGGCGTGAGACAAGAAAAGTATCAGTTGTATAGCACAATTTGGTCAATAAAATCAACGTGATCAGAGTAATTGCAAAAGAAAGAAATTTGCAGTTCTACTAAGAGCAACATAGAAGAGGATATTCAAATTTAAAGATAATTAGTTTATTATGTACTTCACTAGAAGAAAGAAAATAGCTAATAAATGACAGCATCCCGAAAGATCCCTTGTTATTTCGTTCAGAACAACATAAATTGAGATAATATTATATGAAAACTTAAAAACAAACTTTTGTCCACTAATCTAACGCAGAATAAGAGGTGACCAATAGGTTACCAGCATTGGTCCAACAGAAGACTCATTATTCCCATCAAACTCGGAAAGAACATCAAAGGCATGCAACTTCCAGTCTAGAGTTTGAGTAACGACGACACTAGCCAGGCAAACATTGCCATGAACCTGAAACAAGAAAGCAGAATTTGAAAAAAAACCATCAACCACGAGTAATCGGGCAGCTTTTTTCCTTCTTTTTTTGGGGGAGGGGCTTATGTGTGGGAAAGAGGGGGAGGGCATTGGATCTCTAGAAGTCTACATATCTTATAACTTTCTTTGGAAACTGGATATGGTAATCCAGTTCTGCAGTGTCCAAGGACTAAATTATGAAGATTAAATATACAACAAATGCATCTAAACAACTTATGAACAAAGATGTTGCAGTTCAATCATTTCAACATTCAGATGCATCCAAAAAAAACTATGGAGCTACTGCAGTCTGTTTGCAGTAAGCTGTAGTACTAAAACTGTTCCGTTTCTTTTTTAGAGATAGGAAGTCTGCTCCTATCTGGTTTTGTAATTATTCCAATTGGTATCAATAATTTTGTTTTTAAAAAAAAATATGGAGCAATATCTTATTTAGCAAATAGTCAAAACTTCCAAATCATTTCCAGAGAATATAGCTAAATGTGATCCTTCAACATAGAAAGCAAATCAATTTCATTAGATATTTACTTACAAGTTTGCAGTCATTATTCAAGAAGCTCACAGCTTTCGCTATTCGGTGCAATCCCCAAGCGTAATACTCATCTCTGCCACATATGGTGAGATCCATTAAAAATATTTTGTCAACAGTAAACAACACATTGAAGAGACATGAGAATCACGGTGATGTCTGAGGACGTGTTCAGTATGAAGGAGAATGTTTTCTAGAAATAATTGGGTTTCTTCCTTATTTTCTTGTGTTTGGTAGGTAAGCAAAAACTATTATTTTCTAGATAAATACTATGGGAGGTGAGTGTGGAGGGTAAGAATGAGGGATGATGGAGGTGGGGGCTACAAGGAAGGGGTGAAGATGAGTTGTATTGGAGGATGGGGAGGACAAAATCAATGTGGGATGCTACTTGTGTAACTTGTTTTTCCCAACTTCCATTAGGGAAGTCAATTTCCCCATTTTTAAGTAGTTTTCCCAGAAAAAATTATTTCCCATAAATTTTGACCAACCAAAAATGGGAAAATTGGAAAATATTTTCTACTTTCCACCATATCAAGCACACCCTTAGAAGGATTTCCAGATCAAATTATCAAAGCATAATCACAGACAAGCGACTATACAGCCAACCAATCAGTACTTAAATCTCTTACAGCTACACCAACAAAAAGAGCCACACTATCATAGCGTTCTTTTTTACCCATTTCTTGGGTAAAGTCTCCCAGCTATATTTGAAAATGAATGGTTGTCCATAAAGAGAGTTTTCTTCTAGTCCTGCTAGGAAATAATATACATTAAGATGAACGCTTCAAAATTTGATTTGCCTAATATCATTAGCCCTCAACCAACCAAAATCACAAGAACTTCCACATCAAAGAGAAGGTAACTTGTCTGAAGATGATTTTTTATAACCGAGAAATTTCCTAGAGCCAATGGTGCAAGGTCGAAGCTTGGTGGATAATCGGCCTATCTCTCTACACTTCTCCACTTAAATATCAGGTTTTGTCTAAAGACGGGGTTCAACCCATGTATTGCGCCAACCGATGCATCAAACATTCTGCTCTTGCCACTAGACCAAAGCCCCATGGAAGATACCATTCTATAGTCTGAAGATACCAAATTCAAATAAACCTACTTTTTAAAGTTAAAGAAAAATGACAAACTACTTCCCCTTTCCTTTCAGCTTTCGCATAAATGAAATAAACTTGTGGACCCAAATCTTCGCCAATCTAACCTTAAAGTGTATGTAATTTTAAGTATTGACGAAATAATGATAGTGCCAGATTTCTGATTTTAATATAAATGCTACCATACAAGTTTTTTTAAAAAAAAAAAAAAAAAGGAATTGACTCAATAATCAGTCCCAAGTTAAAGAAAATTAGAGTGCATATCGCAGATAATATTTTTTGTAATGTTAAACCAAATCTCTTTCACAAACAATATTTTAATGGTTAATACAGATCTGCTTTGTAATTCATTGTGTTTTGCATCTCTGGGTATGATTATTTTGCATGTCCAGGTTGAATCATCTCCCCACTATACTATACAGTTGACAACATTGATTTTTCAAATAAAGAGCATGAATCTTGAGCAAAAGTACAATCTATATACACACAACCAGAAACACAAGAAGCCACTTCAATTGTTCATGATTTTTTGATTTCCACGAGCATAAGAAGAAGAATGATAAGAATATATTTAACAATTCGGCCAAGTAAATATTATAAAAGGCAAGTTGGAAAAAAAAAAAAGAAACACTCCCACTCCCTAGAGTCCTTAGAAATAGAATAAAAATCTAGTACAATATTTTTGAACACCAAAACAAAAGGCACTTTTAGCACTTTGTTGGTATAACCAAATAATCAGGGGGTTAACATCTCGACCATTCTTTTACCTGGAAAATGTGACCTTGGTCAAAGAGGAGACGTAACAACTTCTCCAAAAAATATCACTAGATAAGTTATCATTGGTCTACATTCCTCATGAATCTAAGCTAGATGCAATAAAAGATTATAGATTCCATTTATAGGCAATAAGCATGTACATCACAGATCCTGATAGACTGTTGTTACAATATGTCCCCATTAATTAAACACAAGGAGTCAAGCAATCAAACATCTGAATTGTAGAGCCAAAAAGAAGCTAGTATATTCATACCTCTGGGTACCTTTTAATCCTAATTCCCTGAGCTTCTCCGAGAGTGGCATGACAGGTTCAGTAACAATATAAATGGTAACCTTAGTAGTAGAACCATCAAAAGTCTCTGCCTCAGTGCTGTAAAGAAATGACAAAATATTTGGGTGCCTAACCTGGAAAAAACAAACTGGCAGTTAGAGGAACTCTGATGAAAGGAGAAAAGAGTACTGCATATTCAAGGCAGTGCAAAGTGTCATTATACTCCCAATTACAACCAATAATTAGCTTACAGTGCGAAGTCGCTTGACTCCATTTCGACCAGCAGCTAGATGTCCATCATTTGCATTACTCCCCGTAAGCGCAAATATTGAGACAGGAGCGCCATCATCCTGTTAGAAGAGAGAAGTCAACTTCCATGTTGGCATGCAGGAAGGGATGACATTGGTTTTCTCTTCCTTTTTTGGAATAAGGAACAGATGAAAATTATGTGAAAGTAGTACACACTTTGCTAAGTATCTGGGTTAACTAAGCATAGAAATGTTCAATATGCCATCAGCTCGTCCTAGTATTCAAGCTAAAGGAATCTCATGAGTTACAATTCCATTAAATGAGGAATTGCTGTTACATTTCAACTTATTTCAATAATGAGGACATATAGATTACATTTTAAATTGTTGTTACTACATGTCCCCATCATCAAGCTAAAGAAAAGTTAGCTATGGATGGTTTAAGGAGTGATAGAGATTGACCAAAGAAGTATAGGGAAAGATAATTAGATGGGACATCGTACAGCTCCAGTTTACTGAGGACGTGATCTTTGTAATGACCTGGTTGGTAATGTTTGAGCTTATCAGTAGCCCTTCCATAAATTACTTTGGACCTATTTTAAACTATCTGTATTGTCGGAATTGAAATCTTGAGTTTTAAAAGTTAGTGTTGAAATTAGGTCTTGGGCCTAACTCACACCCCAAAAGCTAGCTCAAAGGGAGGAGGAGGATTGCCTAAGTCTTA
>JAPFFP010000094.1:7777949-7790683 GCA_026153255.1 Solanum medicagineum | reverse complement strand
GAATTATTCTTGTTTACTCACTCTCAAAAGCCAGAAACCAAGAAAATAAATAACATATACATACTAATAACTCAATCAGCTTGCACTTTTAGACCTTAATTTCTTTCACTGACTTTTCCTATTTTTAGTAAACAAAATGCATATTGGCATATTTTGACCAGTTTGAATTCCACACACAACAACATCGTTGGAGTCAGTGGGACATGTTGACCCTTTAGACTTCTCTCACATTCTAGAATTAATGATATGTATGCATCTAACAACCCTTTAATTTGTTCCTCTTCTTACTTTTTCATTTCTTTCTCTTGGTATGAACACACAGAAAATTACTCCATTGTTTTTATAAATTACATATCAATTTAACTTTAATTTTGTGCATCAACAAGGTAAACCTTTACATAGTTAGGTTATATTTACGTACCCAGAACAAGGACATATTTCAATTAAATCTAATTTGATAACTTAGAAAAGAGAGTATAAATAACATATATTGCGGTAAATACAAATACACCAAAAATGCACAAATTTTAATATTTCACTGTGCTTTCTTTCCATTTGTTTGTTTTGGTTTTCTTTCCTATTCACTTAAAAAGAATATCTTTTTCCCTCTCTAGCGGTTCTTTTGATCTAATTTTTCACGTGACATGCATGTTGAAAACCAAAATATTAGAGTATACGATACTTTAGTACATTCTACGTATTTTTAGTTCGATTCAAAAATCTTCCTTACCTTCTTATAAAAGTTAAACTCCGTGTCAAGTAAAAAATATACAAACAAATTAAAACACCAGGAGTATATTATTTAATCTATTAACTATTACTAATAATTTTTTTTAATGATTTTAGGGCTTATTATAGATGCACCCATCAAAAGCTATACCATTGTCCAGCCAAGAAGCAAGTTCAGCGTCTCGATGATGATCCTTACGTCTTTGAAGTAACATACAGATCTCAACACACTTGTTATATGTCCGCCACAGCTCCCACCGTACCTCTTCCATTGGTGGAAGAGATAACTCATCAAACCACCACAACCCCTCCACCTGCGCCACTACTGTTGCCGCCACCAACTTCTGCCTCCTTAAGCGGCCATTGGCTCTCCATGGATATCAAGCCACAAATAGATCAAGCTCGCACAAGCTACACTACTACTCTATTTGACATACAAAGGTACGTACGTCAATATATTCAGAATTTAAATTTAACAAGCAGATCACATACTTTATTTATTTTTGTATAATCCATTTTTTATCCGTCAATACTAAATTGGACCCGCCAACTAATACTATACATACGTGTTTTTATAGGGATTTTGGGCATGGTGGTAGTGTTGGTTCACTAGCTAACATAAGCAATGTAGTGACGGCTGGCAGCGGCAGTGGCGGAGGTGCAGGGCCTTCCGGTAGTAGATTTGGGAGGGAAGTTGACTACCAACCAGTGGTGGATATGGCGGACGCCATGTTTAATTCTGGGAGTAGCAGCAATACTAGCATGGACATAATTTTTTCTTCTATGGATGACAAATGGGACACGGCAGAAAAGAAACAATAGTTCATATGGTTAATTAAACACGACGCCATTGTCTAATTAATATATTGGTCATGAGGAACTTAGGTTAATTAATTAATTGCCAATAAACCATTTCTGACCACGTATTAGTCATGATCACAAGATTTGTGAAATACCAATCAACACATTAATTAACTTGTTTAGCTTAAATTTAGTGCCATTTTGATTCCACTGTAATTTTTTGTTTATTCAGATTTTGTACCAATCCAATGTTGTTCAATTTTGATTAGATAATGTCATATTTTTTTTCCTTATTGATGATTTTCTAATAAAATACCTAGAATTGCCACTTTGTCTGGATAGAAAATTCAATTTTGAGTATATTAAAGTTGGAAAAGTTTATGTGCTGATCACTCGCTTTGTCCACACTTAAGAAAATTACATAACTAAACGACCATAGTTAGAATTACATAATCAGATGAAGGTTGTCTTTTTCGCAGATTCACACTCTCCTCCCTTTAGGTCTTTCTCCTCTCCTCTGTCGTGCTTGCCACTCTTCTTCCTCTCCCCACCCTCCCCACACCGCCCCCCCTCTCTTCCTCCCTCCCTCTCCTTCTCTCGCTTTACAGAGGGGTTATATGAAACATTCTCTTCTTCTCTTTATTAATTTCTTCCTCTAATTTTGGTAACCCTACTTTATAAATTTGTGATACTAATGATGGCAATTGGGTGGGTTGGAGCAAATTTGAGTGGATTATAATGGGGTCATAAAACAACAAACGAATTAAGACCCAATCCAACCCAACCCAAATATTCTTGGGTCAAAATGGGTTGAATAATGGGTTATAAAGTAGGTCAAGATCCAACTCGACCCAACTTTTAACAAGTTTTACTTATTTTATTTGTTCTTTTTCAATATTTTAATACTTAATTTAATTATATTTTTCTTTATTATGACTATATAATGTTGTGATAATATATTTTGACTGATGACTAATTGCAGGAAAGCATCAAAAAGGAAACAATCCGACTAAGGAACGACTTAGAAGAATCTATCAAGGAAATCTAGCTGGAGGCACCAAGAACATAATTATTGGAAGGAATCAATGTAATACTAAGCAAGAAAGGAAAACCAATCAAGAAAATCAAATCTAGAGCATTCAAGAAAATCAATCAAGCAAAATCAAATTTGGAGCAATCAAAGAAATCAATCAAGGAAAACAAATCTGAAGCAATCAAGGAAATCAATCAAGAAAAGGAAAAAAAAATCTGGAGTAATAAAAGAAATCAATCAAGCAAAGGAAAATAAATCTGGAAGATCATGAATCAAACCAATGGAAATCCAGTACATAGGATTGAAACAAAAAGGAAATACAATGGATTGCACTTGGAAGGAACAGTGCCAGCAATAAGAGTAGATCAGTCCGGATCCTATGTCTATGGAACAGAAGGAAAGAAATAAAATTGATGAGATTTAGAATCAATCAAATATCAATTAAGGATTACGATCAGGAAGAAGTCCACAAATCAATAATTAATCACGTGACGCAAAACAAGGAATTAGTGCATCAATCAAACAAAGATTGAGTCAAGGAAATAATCAAGGAAGAAATCCTCAAGATCCGAAAATCAAGCAATCAAGGTAAATAAAGATCTGGAAGGAGTCTTTACAATAAGCCTTCAACCTTATTCTTGGAAAGAGGACTCATCGCTGCCTAAGGATCAAGTCCCCTGGGATGTCATCTCTTCTACATAAAAGGAGGCATCTAGGACATCTCAAAATATACAAGCCTACTGCCTTCAAGACCATCTTTGAAACTCTTCATCTTTAAGAAATTCATTGTAATCTTTAGTTTACTGTGAAAAAGAAAAAGAGAGAGAAAAGAAGAAGAATTTGAAAGAGAGAATTCTATCAAAAGAAAAAGATAACAAGAAAAATATTAAGAGTAGTAGATTAAGTTTTTTCTACTTCTTATAACCACCACTTTCGAAGGCTTGAAGAGATCTCTTTGCAATCCAAAGGGACTAGACATAGGGTTCACATTGAATCTGAAAGAGTATAAATATCTGACATTAATCTTCCTTTTACACTTTTTGATTTTTGCAAACCGTCTTACTGTTTTTAGTCGACTATCACTTAAGTTAGTTGACTAACTACCAAATAGTTTTATTTAAAAAAGGGAAGAAAATTCAATTCACCCCCCCTTCTTGCACTTTCAATTAGTATCAGAGCCTGGTCTCACTCTATTTTTCTGTTTAACCACAGGTGGGAAACGATCATGGCAAATCAGTAACAAACAATTAGAGCCTTATTTCAAGAGGGAACTTCTCAAACCATACCTCCCTACTTCAATGGAAAGCACTTCTCTCATTGAAAAATAAGAATGAAAATATTCATAAAGTCCTATAATGTGAAGGTCTGGAGAGTTCTCAAACTAGGTGACATTCCCATTCCTGTGGCTAAACTAACAACTGAAGGTCAATCAAGCACTGAAGGCAGCCAAACACCAGTCTGTGATACCTCATAACTCTATCTTCACATGTACCTATGTTTCAAGCCTCATTCTTATCTGTGGTAAGTGTATTAGGGTTATAAGAGACCTCTAGTACTTAGTAGAGTTCAAAACCTTCCTATAAATTGAGTTTCTAGTGATAGATTATATAAGGGTCAACTTTAAATGATCATAAATCTTAGCACATAGAGAAATAGATGTCCCATGACCTACCAAATGAAAGCCCTTTGAATTAGCTTTTCAACACAATTGTTTTCACCTTATTTGGAGTTTGGAGTCAAAACTTATGGTCGTTTAACTAAAAGACTGCTAGGGTAGGGTGGTCTTTACGAGTAACCAAAGGGTTGATAGTTGATATGATGAGTTGAGTTGATAAATGTCCAATGAGGTGAGATGAATGAGTTAACCATAGGGTTGATGTCTTATGAGCATATTGAGTCTTAGGAGGAGTATTAAGCACCAAATCAAGTAAGAGTAAGTCCAACGCGAACTCAATAACTACGTAGCTGGCGTAGTATAGGATTGAACTGTAAAATCGGATGTTTCCTATTGTCCCAAAATGAGGACTTGATGTTACTAATTTTGGATCCATTTATGGGATTTCCTATTCTCCCAGCAGGGTATTGGATGGATGTGGCAACGACATCACTTCGTTGTATCACCACCGGCTCATTTGTGATGGTTATCGATTAGAGAAACTCCCAAACAAGCCTTGATAGTACTCCTAGTTGATGGGACATAGATGGTAGATGAGTAGTCATTGTCTAAATTACATTCTTACTTTAGACTCTTGACATGATAACTGAGTTCCCTATTTCTTGAGTTGAGCTATTTGTGTTGATATTATTCTTCCTTTACATGTTCCTTTCTGCCATTTTACATACTTGTATATTCCATGTATTAACGTCCATTTGGACTTGAATCTTTTCATGATGCAGAGACAAGTACTAATGGTCATCAGCAAGCGCCCCATTGAGGACCCATTTGGTTTTAGTTGATTGGTGAGCCCTCCCCTACTCTCGGAGGACATTATGTTTCCATTCTAGTCTGAGTTAAACTTATCTTATTCTATTTAGAGGTAGTCATAGGTCTATCATTGGCACAATTATTCAGATGTTTTAGAGGCTTCATAGACTAGACTGTTGATATGATGATTGGATGTTATAATAGACTAGTTTCTTTCACACTAGTCTTATTCAATTGATGGATAGCTTATTATCGATTGTCATTGCTTTTTACTAAGTATTTTTATTCACTGATGTCTTCCGCTACTAGAATGTGATTGAATGAATATGATGAGGCCAAGTGGCTCGCTTGGGGACTAGCGATAGTCTCTGAGTGCTGGCCACGCCAAGGGTACCCTCTCGAGGCGTGACAAACTTAGTATCAAAGCACAGAGTTCAAGAATCCTAGAGAGTCTATGAAGCCGTGTCTAGTAGAGTCTTGTTTATGGGTGTGTTGTGCACCACACTTTATAAGCAGGAGGCTATAGGCCATTAGGAATTGTTACACTTGTATTCTGAGTTCGTGCGATTGAGTTGAAAATTCTACAGAGCTCTTTTCTAACTTATACATTATGCGCTTGCAGATCATGCCTCCAAAATGTACCATGATCCAGAGAAATGATTCAGCCAGTAGTGCTGAGAATCCCACCTCAGAAATGCCTCCTCAGGTCGAGACAAGAAGTAGAGGTCGACCTGTTAGAGCCGTTGGGACTCCTCAGCCACCCACTACCTCACCTGCTCCTACCACAGAGGCTAATTTCAAAGGAGCTATCACTATGCTCATCCAGCTGCTCAGAGTGGGAACTGAAGTTCACAGACTCCTAGTTCTAATTCTCAAGAGTCAACAGCTGCCACCAAACTTAGGGATTCTCTAAGGATGAACCCACCTATTTTCACTAGATTAAAAGTTGAGGAAGACCTCTAGAACTTTATTGATGAGATATAGAAAGTGCTGAAAGCTATGCAGGTGACTGAGACAAAGGGAATTGAACTTGCTTCCTATCAACTCAAGGATATGGCAAATGTCTGGTACAATCAATCGGAAGAAAGCTGAGGTGAGGATGGTGAGACTGCCATTTAGGATGACTTTGAGAGTGTCTTTTTTGATCACTTCTTTCCATGAGAGTTGAGGGAAGTGAAGGTGGAGGAGTTTGTAAACTTAAAGCATGAGAGGATACCTGTCAAAAAATATAGCCTTAAGTGCATACAGCTATCCAGGTATGCTCTAGAGATGGTGCCAGACATAAGATCTAGAATGAGAAATTTTGTATCCGGCTTGGGCAAACATGTGAGAAAGGAGTGCAAGGCGACATTGTTGATTCAAGACATGGACATCTCTAGGCTCATGGTCTATGCACAACAACTTAAGGAGTTAAAAAAGAGGGATATGGAGAAGCACTTGAGCAAAAAGGCTAAGTAAACAAGGCATGAGCCTAGCTAGTATAAGCAAGGTAAGAGGACAGGTCCTGTTTTCAAAAGAGGTCTTCAAAAGTGCGCCATCTTTAGCAAGTGCACCAGCTCCGAGTAACACGTATGATCAGATGCCTCAAGGCTATTAGAATTATAGAGCTCAGGGTTATCAATCCCAACCTAGTATGACTCAAGGTTCGAGGGGGAAACCACCATGAAATACCCCTCAACGTAGCTCGAAAAGACCCTATGATGCATTTTTTTTTAATATCCCAAAATTCGTGCAGAATTTCATAAATCCGACCTCATATTCTTGTTTAGAGGGAAAAATTGTGTGGAAAAATGATTAACTATAAGGTATATTATACCCGTGCGAAAAAAATATTTTTTCTATGAAATATTGCAAGCAATGGCTGTCCGCATCGCGGACTGGACACACCATAGGTCAAAAAATTTCTTTTTCACTCAAGGACAATTGGGTAATACCCAATGTATATATATATATATATGAAACCTTCATCCTTAGTTGTTTTTTAACTCCAAAAACCTCTCAAATTCCTCTCTAATCTTCACCAAATTCTTCATCCATTCTCAAGATTTTCACGAAGTTTTGTTGGAATGCAAGAAAACCAAGTCAAGCCTCAAGTATTCCTCTAATTTTCTTCAAGAAACTCCAATTCTAAGGTATGTGGGTCTTTATCCAAGGGTCCTTTCACTCATGAAGCCCGAAAATTATTTTTATCAAATTTCTTGAATCTAATGACTAATTCTTTATGGGTATTTTCTATTATCACTCCATTACATGAAAAATGTTGGAAATTTCTTGATTCTTGATTTATTGATGCATGGGCTCCTACTAATGATTGAGATTATGATATGTTTATTATATCAAAGCTTTGTAAGCTATGGTATCTTGAAAATCTCTAAAATGTTATGAATTTTAGAATAGTTTTCATAAAACCCAAATTGGGGTTTTTCAAGTATGTTGTTGGGTTGTTTGAATGACTTCTTAAATGACTTTATTTTACCCCTCTCATGTTTCTTATTCTTTAATTTTATGATTTTAAGCTTAAACACATATACCCAATATGTTTTGACTATGTTATGTGGCAAATCTCTTATGTGATGAAGGCTTATGGTAGCACATATGAGTCATGGATGTTGTAGATGTTGAAGGGAATTTAAGCATGCTATGAGTTTATGAGAATGTTATAAATGTTATGAATGATATGAAACCGTTTATTTGATTTATGACGTGATGGTTTGATGAGCTAGTTTATGATATTCAAAGCTATAAATGTTGTGATACCATGACACACTATAGAGTTAAGGATTGTATGAGATGAATTTCATGTTTTCATGTCCATATTTTGAAAGATG
Source organism: Solanum medicagineum (assembly GCA_026153255.1). Classification (NCBI taxonomy): domain Eukaryota; kingdom Viridiplantae; phylum Streptophyta; class Magnoliopsida; order Solanales; family Solanaceae; genus Solanum; species Solanum medicagineum. The sequence continues at coordinate 7,782,867 of JAPFFP010000094.1, read as the reverse complement.
ATATGTATGAATTAGGTGGGTTGTTCTAGAGATGATATAAATTGATGAAATACATTACTTTCATGCATAGTCCTCTTGAGTTATATGATTTAAAATTACATGCATGAGCCCACCCAATTGTTAAGTTGGTTTGCTAATTTTGAATGATTCTTAATGATGAGGGTTTAACGGTGAAGTTTCTTATAGATAATGAAAAGGTTTCGCTATATGTATTATGGAGGATGAGGTATATCAAGTATTATGCGAAATTTATTGAGATATTATGAAAGCTACGTGTTATTGTAAAGCCCTCCTTATGATGTAATGTTATACAAGTTGTGTATGTCATGATTACCCTCATATTTGTATGTCCAATGGGACTAGTCTTATGAAATTTAGCATGAATACACAAAAGAAATGTGAGTTTCCACCTAGTTATGATCATGAGACTATGATGACCTGTTAGTAGAGGGATATGAAATGATGACCCGATAGTACAGGGATATGATGATGATCCTAGCCGATAGTAGAGGCTTAGCCAAGATTATGATACTAGCCGATAGTAGATGCTTAACCAAGCTATAAGAGCTATCCTTGTGATGATGATTAATGTTCAAAATATTTATGGAACGAGTAAGTAGAGTTCCCCTCCATTTTTTAAACATGACTTATGGGATAGGTTAGTAGAATACCTCTCCACTGATGAATTTCATAATTCCTCCCTATGATTATTCCCTGAGAGTTTACTTAGCACCGAGTGGACCTTGGGATGGATGCGGAAGCTCTCAGTTAGAAGAGGTGAGAGACCGTTAGTAGAATCCCATTGTCCCATAACTATGTGCCGTCGTAGAAAATAGGAATCACCCGCTAGTAGAGGTTGATTTCTAGATCAACTGATAGTAGAGGTTGCTCAATAGTAAAGCTTTCATGTATCTACTTAGCCATCTTAGGACGTCGCCTTGACAACTTCCCCCTTTCCTCCGGTGTAGGGAAAACATCGGCACTCCATGACCTAGCTCACATGATTTATGTCGGTTAAAGGTTTCTCTCACACATGTTCAAGTTCTCCTTATACTTTTAAGTTGTCCCTCTTATAATGATTAAATGGTTCCTTTATGTTATGTCCAAAGGTGATAAAAATTTCCCGTGATTCTTTGTTTCACAAATTCGATCAAATGGTATTTCCCCCTAAAGGTACATGATGATTTATACAAGTGTGTAAGGTGTTCACCATTATGATTGCCAATGTTTCTTGTATAATAAAATAGTCTTTAATGTAAAGTAATGTATTTTTCATCCAAGAATATTAATACTTTAGTTATGTATGACACCTTGTATTTCTCACTATCTTTTACGAACTCTCCTAAGCTTTATGGTATATGTCATTCTTGATCCATGGTTTTACTTATATATGTTCATGTCCCCCTCATTTCCCCAATATATTCTCTTATGACGATTTATGATGGTTCTTTATTATTATGTTCTATGCAATATTCCTCACCCTCTAGTACAAGGTATATGGATGAGCTACTCATGCCACTTTATTATTCTTTTTATGAGTTATGCAAGTATGATTATCTCTACGTATGTTTTACCTTAAGCATTGATCATGCATGGAATATTGAGCTTACTTCTTTGATTATGTTTATGCATTTCGATTACTATGGCTTGCTTCCCTTGTTGCATTGCACCCCACATACTTAGTACATGCCAAGTACTAACGCATACTCTATGCCTATATGATTTCACCATCTAGGGACCGACGCTCATTGATATCCTTCACGTGGATAGCTTTGGATCATTGAAAGAAGAGAGTTGGCGAGTCCTCTAGTTCGGGAATGATACTTGATTTCTATTACTTATGTTGAGACTTTATTCCACTTTACTTTCTAGTTTGAGGGTGAGCCTTGAACATGTCTTGGCCCCCATCCTATTCATGCTTAGAGGTTTTGTTGGATACTACACTATGTACCTATAATTTGATGTTGAGATTTTATAGATACTTATCCCTTAGACCCTATCCCTTATGTAATGTTATTTGATGCTATTGATTATGGTGGCAAATGATGAAAGTCCCAAGTCCCTAAATGCCCTCATAGCGTAAGTCATATTGACCACCCCCTTAGACTTATTTGCTATCTTATTCATGTTTATCCTCTTCCCTATAACATCCCCATAGCATGAGTCCAAAGCCCCGCTTCCCTTAGAAATTATTTGCTACGTACTTATTTATCTTGTATTATTTTTGCTAAACCAAGGATGTGCAAAAGATATGCTAAGAGGCTTGTTTGGGTTGCCTTCGGCCTTTCCATTCGTAGTGTCACATCTAGGCCCTAGTCTTGGGTCATGATAAGTTTAGTATCAGAGCACTAAGTTTATAAATGGTCCTCAAATATCCAACACACTGCGTCAAGTAGAGTCTTGTACACGGTTGTGAAGCGCGCCACAACTATGGATATGAGAATATGAGGCATTTCACGAAATGTTTCTCTTCATTATGATCCATGTCGTGCCATTAGAAGTACCTAAGGTTATTCCTCTTAGTAATGTAGTGGATCAAGAAGGTTTCTTTGAGTATGGTGAATTAGGGAACAAGAGAAGGGATTGCTTGGTGGTCGCTAGGAAGGGATGAGAGAGAGATCTCATAACACTATGCCTGGTATGTATGTGTTTCCTTGAATAGTGTGATGGTTGGTACTAAGTGGTTTCTTAAGTGGTGGTGCTATGGTTGATGTATTAGTAAGTGGTTGTGTTGGCATATTGGTAACAATGGTAGTTCATGTTCATGCTCATACATCATTTATCTAGTCTTGACTTGTTACTTATTATGCATGCATGCTCATGAAGAGAGTTGATTGAAGTTTCATGTGCAATTATAAAAATGTGCTACTCTTTCTTTTAAAATGATTTCCATGATAGAGACTTTGAAAGTTGGATGAAAATAATGTTTAATTTACATTATTGTTTTAGAAAGGAGTTTATAGATGTTCCATTCTATTCATGCTATCTTTATTCATAGACGAATGTTCCCTAGAGGGGATATTGAAACACCCCTCAACGTAGCTCAAAAAGACCCTATGATGTATTTTTTTAATATCTAAAAATTCGTGCAGAATTTCACAAATGTGACCTTATGTTCTTGTTTAGAGGGCACAATTGTGTGGGAAAATGGTTAATTACAAGGTATATCTTACCAGTTTGTCAAAAAAATATTTTTTCGATAAAATTTCGCAAGCATTGGCTATCCGTGATACGGACTGGATGCGCCATAGGTCAAAAACTCTTTTTTTCACACAAGGACAATTGGGTAATTACCCAGTGTCTATATATACACGAAACCCTCATTCTTAGCCATTTTTCAACTCCAAAACTCACCAAAACCCTATCAAATTCCTCTCGAATCTTCACCAAATTCTCCATCCATTCTTAAGATTTTCAAGAAGTTTGGTTGGAATTTAAGAAAACCAAGTCAAGCCTCAAATCTTCCTTCAATATTTTTCAAAAAACTCTAAGTCTAAGGTATGTGGGTCTTCATCCATGAATCCTTTCACTTTTGGAGCCCCAAAACTATATTTATCAAACTTCTTGATTCTAATGACTAATTCTTTACTAGTATTTTCTATATTATCTCCCCATTACATGAAAGATATTGAAAATTTGTTGATTCTTGATTGATTGATGCGTGGACTCCTACTAATGATTAAGATTATTATATGTTTATTACATTAAAGCTTTATAGGCTGTGGTATTTTGGAAGACTCTAAAATATTATGAATTTTGAATTGTTTTCACAACACCCAAATAGGCGTTTTTCAAGTATGTTATTGGGTTGTTTGAATGACTTCTTCAATGACTTTAATTTAGCCCTCTCATGTTCCTTATTCTTTAGTTCTATGATTTAAATCTTAAATGCATATACCCAACATGTTTTGACTAAGTTATGTGGTAAATCTATTATGTGATGAAGGCTTATGGTAGCACATGTGAGTTATAGATGTTGTTGATGTTGAAGAAAAATTAAGCATTCTATGAGTTCATGAGAATGTTATAAATGTTATGAAACCCTTTATTTGATATTATGATGTGATGGTTTGATGAGCTAGTTTATGATATTCAAAGTTATAAATATTATGATACCATGAGATACTATGGAGTTGAGTATTGTATGAGATGAATTTCATGTTTTCATGTCCATATTTTGAAAGATGATATGAATGACTGAGATGGGTTGTTCTAGAGATGATATAAATTGATGAAATGCATTACTTTCATGCATAGTCCTCTTGAGTTACATGATTTGAAATTACATGCATTAGCCCACCCAATTGTCAAGTTGAGTTTGGTAATTTTGAATGATTCTTAATGATGACAGTTTAATGGTGAAGCTTCTTATAAATAATGAAAAGGTTTCGCTATATGTATGCTAGTTTAGGAATGTTATGGAGGATGAGGTATATCAAGTATTATGTGAAATTCATTGAGATATTATGAAAGCTACGTGATATTGTAAAGCCCTCCATATGATGTTATGTTATACAAGTTGTGTACGTCATAATTACCCTTATGTTTGTATGTCCAATAGGACTAGTCTTATGAAATTTAGTATGAATGAATAAAAGAAATGTTATTCCCCAGCTAGTTATGATCATGAGACTATGATGACCCGTTAGTGGAGGATTAGCTAAGATTATGATACTAGCCGATAGTAGAGGCTTAGCCAAGGTATAAGATCTATCCTTATGATAATGAATAATGTTTAAAATATTTATGGGATGGGTTAGTAGAATTCCCCTCCATTATTTTACACGACTTATGAGATGGGTTAGTAGATACCTCTCCACTAATAAATTTCATGATTCCTCCCTATGATTATTCTGTGAGAGTTTACATAGCATCGAGTGGAACTTAGGATAGATGCGGAAGCTCCATGGTAGAAGAG
>JAPFFP010000094.1:7759345-7777849 GCA_026153255.1 Solanum medicagineum | reverse complement strand
GGGGGGCTGGCGGAGCGGGGGGGGGGGGGGCGGGGGCGGGGGGGGGTGGTGGGCTCAAAGTAGCATGTTGGGGGGTATGTACCTCAATTGTCTCGCTTGGGAGGTAGTAGGCCCATGCAACCATGTTAGAGGGTTTGTATTTCAATTGCCTCACTTGGGAGGTAGTAAGCCCGTGCAACCATGTTTTGGGGGTTTATACCTCAATCGCCTTGCTCGGGAGGTAGTAGGCCCGTGCAACCATGTTAAGAGGTTTGTACCTCAATCACCTCGCTAAGGAGGTGGTAGGCCTTGGTTACTAATGATGGTATCTTCCTACACACATAAAATGTTCTATGTAAGCATGATTTACTATAAGCATCATTCATGCATGTCATATTGCTATATGCTCATTTATTGCCTAAATATGCATTTCGATTACGTTGCCTACCTCTTGTTGCATTACATCCTACATACTTAGTACATTCAAAAATACTAATGCATACTCTACGCCTATATGATGTTACCATGTAGGGACCGGAGCTCCATTTGATCATCATCCTCCTCCACGTGGCTAGTACGATTTCTCTCAAAGCAAGTTGGTGAGTCCTCAAATCCGAGGACATACTTCTCTTGATTATGTCATGTATTGACTCCTTTTATATTGGCTACTTATGACCATAAGGGTGTTCCCGGTTTCCTGTCTTGGCCCCCGCTAAGTTCTATGTTTAAAAGTGTTACTGGACAAGTTATGTAATGATGCTATGAGTTTGATTTTCTTTGACTCTCTTGATGTTTTATGATGTGAAAGATGTCTCATAGCCCCATTTATCCCTATTTACTATTTACTATTGTTATTTTATTGTTTCCACAACGAAGGATGTGTAAGGATATGTTAAGAGGCTTGCTTGGGGTCCTTTCGGGTTCCCATGCGCCATGTCGACCCTAGGCTTGGATCGTGACTTCCACAGACCATAAAGGTCCTCGTGAGCTCTTTTGACACTTACAAAATCCCAAATCCTGAAGCCCCTATCAATGAGATTGGTCTACAATTCGTGTATTGAATGGGCTAGTGAATTACCTATAAACTTTTCCAGTTTCACTTTTTCTGAACTTTCTATCCTCCTAACTTGCGGGTCTTTACATCAAGATGAGCTACCACATATGAGTCATGAATACCTTGCAGACCATATACTAAATCACAATCTCAATATCTCATTCTCTTTGCCACTTAGCTAATGGTGAAAGGTGTTAAAGGTGTCTTATTTTCTTTATCAAAAAGATGTTTCCACATTTCTTTAACTTTCTATGATCCATGTTACGATGAATAAGGATGAATGCGTGTCAATGATGAATAAGGATGAATGCATGTCAATACATAAACATGGTAGTAATAATCATATCAACGCATGCACAAAAGGTTTAAAGTTTTCAAAACTCAACCAAATTATTAAAAAAAAAACACCCTCAATTATAACCAATGGAATGTAGTTCTATTGAAATAAATAACTACCATCTAACAAAAAAATTATTTCTCAAAATATGCCATAATTCACAACTCAACCGAAAGCATTTCATTTCTCAAAGTATGATATAATCCATAATTCAACCCCTCTCTCGAGTATCACAAATGAAAATAGTAATACAAACTTCTACAACAAGCAATTTAAGAAGTACATACTCACAAAACAACCAAGGTGATAAGTAAAGCCCCCACATGGGAAACATAATAAAATCAATAATCCTAAATCATGATATGATATCATCCATTAGTCTATGGTATAAGAATAATCCATTACTCAATTCCAATCTCAAAGAAGGATAGACAAATCAACTTCGAATATAGTAAACCGCACCTGAACACTCTATCCTCTAATATCAACTCTGAAACGATTCCCAACTATCAAGAATGAAAATAATTTAGAACAAGGAGTCCAATAATACCCCTATTGCAAGATTTTAAATCCAAGGACAAAGTTATCCAAAAATCACCTAAAAATTGATAAGGGTAAAAATAAATTTTATTTAAACATAAGATATTACAAGTCAAGAGAAGTTCAGGGTTGAAAAACCCATTAAAATTGAGCCAACAACGGATTTGAAATAATCAGTTTATCCAAAGTTCAAATTATTGAGATTGGAATTCAAAACCAAGAATTAGAAGTTGAAATCATCAAATAACTAATGGAAGCAAAGATACCAAGTTAAAATGACTTACCTAATGAGTTTATTTTGAAAAAGCTTCTCAAAATCGCCTTCCCTAAGCTCCAAAAGTTCAAAAATTATAAAGGGCATCCAAGGTCTATTGTCGTCGATCTTGATTTTTTTTCATTTTTTTAGTCTTTTAGCAGTCACTGGATCCAAAAATGGGAAACACTCCAACTAGACACTATTTAGGTAAAAAAAAATATACATCGCAATATAAAGTCACTAACTTCCATAATCACAGATGACACAGTAAATTATACATCACGACTGTAGCATAGTTAGAGAATACATCACGAATGTGGGGAGCCCGACCACGATCATGAAGCACTAAGAAGAAATCTTCATCGTGAATGCGAGGACCCCATTTGTGTTTTTTATAGAGTTCAATAAGACTAGATGAGATGATTCAAGCATTTTCTTACTTTAGGTGTATGAGCATATGAATAATTTTTTAGAGTAGTATTGAACACCAATTTTGTATGAGAGTAGAGATAACTCAAACCCTATAAACTATGTCATCAGTGTAGGAAAGAATTATGCCATTGGTTCGGACAACTCCTCACTTACTCCAAAAGAGGACTTTTATTATGTATCCAGTGACATTGCGTCTCTTACCTTGGCAAGATATTGGATGTCTATGACAATAACAACAGTTTGTTGTATCATCACTAGCTCATAAGTGATGGTTGCCGGTTAGAAAAACTCCCCCAAAGAGTAAATATTATTATTTTGCTGAGATGTATTTATTTAATTATACTTTTATAGGGTAGTCAATTACCCTTACGTCTGCATGGTTTATTGAGTTGGGTTGTTTCATCATTCACTCTATTGAGCATTTTTTAGTATATTTTCTTTCAATATCTTACACAAATACATTTAATTATTGACGTTTTTTGATGTTACATCATTTTATGATATAAATATAGGTGTTAGAAATCCTAAACAAGTGCTTCATAGAAGATCAACTTCTTCCAGATTTTGGTGAGACCTCCTAGCATTTGGAGGAAACCTTTATTCCGGTTGAATCTTATTAGTGTAGTAGTCCTTTTGAGATAGTCGCAAGCTTGTCTCGGCACTTTCTAATGAGTATTCAAAGGCTTTATATATAGAGTAGAGTGAAGTTGGTCTGATTCTTTTAATGTCTATTTTAAAAACTATGACTTTATCTAATTAGTTTATGGCATTGAGTTTACATTTTATCTTAAATATCTTAAACTATTATTTTAAATTACTAGTAAATGAATCAACTAGGACAAAGGGTTCACTTGAAATCAACAATGATTTTCGAGTGTCGGCTAGATCTAGGGTGTAGACTCGAGGTGTGACAATTTAAGGCACTCTATTGGGGAATATGTAGATCACTCATAGGATAGTTTAGGACTGGTGATGTGAAAGCTTTGAGAGTTGATTTGGTGGGGGAAGCTCAAGAAAAGATGAGGGTTATGCACCAAGTCTCTAGTAGCTTAGAGTCGACAAAAAATTTATGTGGATCGCAAGGTAAGAGATATGACATTTTAGGTTGGTGAACATGTTCGAATGAAGGTGTTAGCTATGTAAGTACTCATGAGGTTTGGAAGGAAGGGTAAGTTTAGCCCTCATTAATTGGCCTATTTGAGATTCTTAACAGTGCGGGGCTGGTGGCTTGTAGGTTAGCTTTGCCACCTACCTTGTTCGGAGTTCTAGTGTATATGCTGAAGAGGTATAGATGGGGATTACATTATCAAATGGGACTCTATATTATTGGACAAGCATATTCAGTGCGAAAAGAAGCCTATTTAAATTTAAGAGTAGATGTCCAAAAGTTGAGGACAAAGGAAATCAATTCAGTGAAAGTTCAGTAGAAGCATTGTCTGATTAAGGAAGCCGCTTGAAAAATCTAGAAGGGCATGCAAGACAAGTTCCGTCACTTGTTTGATGATTTAGGTACTACCTTATTCTTGAGTTAGCCCAGTTTTTATTATTTGATCGCTCAAGGACGAGGGATTGGTAAATTGGTATCTATTGTAATGACCCCTCTCGTTGTTATGGGTAAGTCAGTGAGGAAAAGATTTAGGATAGAAAACTTACGTATGGTAACTTAAAATTTCAGGTTAGGCCTATGTTAGACAGAATCTGAGTAGGGTGAGGTCTAGGGAAATTTGGGAATGAATTAGGGTTAATGTCTAAGGGTGGATTGATTTTTCTTTTAGCCAAGGCGTTAGGAGTCTGTAGGACTTGTTGGAATTGAAATGGGGTAAGTAGAACTTCCAAATATCAGACTTGGCATGAAGGGATTAATTTAGAACGTCAAGATTTGAAGGTGTGTTGTGAAATGAAATTTGAAACTCCCAAGGTCCTCATGTAATTTAAAAATGGTTTTTACACTGCAATATATTTTATAACTGCACCAAGTAAAGTAGAAAGAAATTCATTAGTATATACATATATTGCAAGAATTGTTGTCATATTTACTCGATCATAAAAAAATAGAAACAAAAAAGGGAAAAAAATAATTAGAACAAAAGGAACTAACAAGCCCCAAACTTCTGGAGCTGTATGGCTAAATCAGATATCCGTTGTGTCTAAGTTGAGTTTCATTATGCATATTGTGTTTGTCAGCAAACCGGCAAATCGACTGGAGGTTCTTCCAATGATTCCAATTCACTGACTCCATTTTCCACCAGGAACGACATGGCCAAACCCCAGGTAATATGAACATCCAGGTGACAATGCATTAACCAGACTCCTATTTAACAAAAAAAATTGTTAAATCCAAAAGTTAAACAGAAAGAATTGGCATTTCGTAAATGAGATTTAAGTAATATATGTCGATTGTGCAAGTATGTTTTTATGCTAATAGTGTAATTTAACTTGTTATAGCATGTTTGTTGGAGTAATATTTTATCACGTTATTAATTACCTCCCTTCTTTCCTTTTTATGTGGCACCCTTTGATTTGGCACAATGTTTAAGAAGAAAATGAAGACTTTCAAAACTTGTAGTCTAAAATCATTCTTAAATATTTGTATGATTGAGAATCATTATATTTAAAAAAGAAATTTTGAAGGTAAATTATTTTCAATTAGTGTAAGGTGACATTCTTCGGGGATAGAGCAAAAAAGAAAGAGTATCGCTTAAAATGGGACAGAAGGAACTTCCCCGGGGAAGTACTATTTATCACGCCTAAAACTTGTTCCGTAAGAATATAAATAATGGTGTCCGTTTTCTCACCTGGATTGTTAGCAACAAATCTGATAACTGACCATCCGTTGACAGGTACACTTGCTGTGTTTCGGATAGGTGGATCAACAAGGTTGAATTTATTTGTATCAGTTTGAGGATTGAAGTTCCCAAAGCCCTCTGCGATAATGTAAAAATCATATCCATGAAGATGGATTGGGTGGTTTTCACCTGTGACGATGCTTGTTCCTTGTAAAACAACTTGCACTCTTGCCCCATATTTTAGCTTGTAAACTTTAGTTCCAGGAACAGGTTGCCAGAGTGATCGACTTACATTATTACCAGTGTAATCGAATTTCACAGGTGGAACTGCTGGGAAATCGGTTGAGAAAATGCCAGGTATTCCTTGGTGATGTGCTTGGAGAATAGAAAAGTTGGGTGGTAGCACAAAAGATATATTGTTCATACTTGCAGCGAATTGAGTTCCATTTGGACCTTGACAACTACCGGAGCTTGAACCTGGTTATAAATAAAGCTTAAATGTTACAAATAGTCATTTGTCTTTCTAGTTAATCAATATTTTATGTGTTTTTTTAGTCGTTCTCAAATGTTAGTAGTATAATACTAATAAGTTAAATCGTATCCATCCCACCACACCCCTTGGTGAGAGAAGTAGTAGCCATTTATATGTGAGTCTAATTTGACATTTCATTAAAGTAAAGTCTCTCAATATACTATAGCAATGGGTTTTATAGGTTTATTTTCATTTTTCATCCTCTTTGTGCCTTATAGAGATTATAACTTACTTTATGAAGAGGTTATCTTATAAGCCAACACACCTCTAGGGCAGTTGTTCAGTCCTAGCCCAACCGTGAAGAACAAATTTTCGTCAATTTCAGTTGGCACCTCCACTTTTCTTTGGCTTCTGAAACTAGTGGAGAAGGCCGTGGCAATGTCAGTGTCATTAAATGCTGGTAAAGATGGGAAAATTGGATTGATCTTGATGCCCTGAACAGAGCAAGGAGTATTCTTGTATTCAAGAATTGCTGTGGAAGTGGTGTTGTTAAAAGGTCCTTGAGCACTTGCATAAGCACGTACCGCTATGTAGTATCTGGCTGGTGGCTGATTAACATCGATTAAGACATCAGTAGTCTGGCCAGGACCTAGCATAAGCACTGATGTGGTGAAGGGTTGAACATAAGAGGCGTCTGCTGCAACAACGGTTAGCTTGTGGTTTGCCACAGTAAAGAAAAGCGGCTGGTTGAGTGCAGCATTGATAACTCGAAGGAGGTTGGTTTCACCGGAGTCCACAAGGACTATGGTAGCATCTGCATAAAAGTGAATCTAACTAGATATTTCTGTTGAAAAATGATAGTTGAGCATGTTACTCTGAATTCAAACTAATAATTGTTTGGATGAACTAGTTAGTTTACGAGAGACTCTTATACGGTGTACTATGAGATAAATATATACAATTGTTTAGCATTAGTATTACATATGTTTTCATTGACCGTCATAGGAGGCATGTTGTTTGGTATATATTCAAGAGTTTAATTTCTATGCATTACCAATGTATGAAATGTTTTCATTGGTGTAAAGTCACTTACAAGGAGTAATCTTTATGCTTAGCAAGTACTTTACATGGTAACTTGGTAAAATAATAACAAACCTGCTATCACGACAATTATATTGCATCAACACAAATCCATGTCTTTGAATGTTTCATAGATTGGAACTTACCTTTACTCGAACACCTATAGAGATCACCTGGTTGGCCATTAATGGTGTATGCATCTGATACATTAGGAGTTGCTCCTGTTCTCATGGCTTGTCTTACGACGTCAATAGGATTTGCGTCCCACCACTCGCCTAATCACAAAATGGCAAATCAGTATTTCAATGAGAAACAGCTCAACTAGTTATAAGTATTTTCAGGTATTTCATTTGAAATGGGAAGGAATGAGCACCAAGCAGAATAGGTGTCTCCCTTCTGGGCTTAGGAAATGGGTAGAATTCTCCTTCTTTTGGATAGATGATTAAAGCTCCATAAACAGTGGCCCTGAGCCATGAGCTGTGGGCATGCCACCAAAGTGTGCCTTCCTGTCCTTGAATTGTGAAGCGGTAAGTATAGCTCCCTCCAGGTCTAATTGGGCATTGTGTTATGAATTCTGGTCCATCTGCCCATGCTGTTCTTATTTGCTTGACTCCGTGCCTTTCCAAATGCAACAAAGTTGTAAAAGCCACACAAAAGGACATTGCATATGTATGATATTGTTGCATCCAGTATATGTCTCTTAATGTGTTATTGTAGCATGTAAGTTGCTTTTATTTTTCAAGTTACCATGTCTAATTTTATTGAACAATTACTTGTAATCATCATTTAGGTAGTATGATAGTATCGAATTTGATATTGTCTATCTACTATAGAAGTTGAATTGATCATATATTCGCATGTTATGAGTTCCTTTGCATTCTGAACATTACCAGTGAATGGTGACATTGTATTGAGCTCTGTTGACTACGTTGATGACTAAAGTATCACCATTGTTCACTTCCAAGGTTGGTCCAGGGAATTGTCCGTTCACTGTTATAGTGTTATGGATCTTGCACAGCCTCTTTATCGGTGTTGCTTGAATCTGTTCCATAACAACATAGCTCATCATCTTCCTATTCTAATTAAAACCTCAAAAGACTAAAGGGGAACAAGAATGGCATACAACAAAATCATGGTAGCGTGTTCCTGCTGTGCTGCTATTTGTGAATAGAAGCAAAATGATGATGAAGAAGAAATAACACAAAGTACTGTTGCAGGCATCCATTGTGTTTCAGCTCTAAAATTCTGTTTTAAGTAAAGAATATGCATGCAAGGAGTAAGAGATTTGATTTTAACTCACAGGAGAGAGGGTGGTTTACAGTTTGAAAGATTAGGTTTTGACTCAGTATGAAGATCAGCTTATATTATAGGGCAAAGTTTACCATGTACAAGTTGGTGCACCCACCATATACATATTACTCACAATTTTCATAAATACTTGTTTCGTAAGTCTCTTCTTCTTGATGTCACCATATTAAGCTTTCACTTTACATTATCTAGGCTTTAGTCCAGAAATTAAAACTGATGATGTGCCATATTGAATAAAATAAACTTCTCATATCATTATTATTATTATTAATCTTGACTGTCTTCTGAGTAATAATAATAAAGCTAGCTTCTTTCACCAAAGAAGGAAGTATACATACTACTATGTGTACTCTAAGTTCAAACCAAAATGCAAGAAATACTATAAACTCCTCCATTTCCTAACCAGATAAGAGGAAAATAAACATCTCTAATTAATTTGGTGTGTATCTCAATGAAAAAATTGACATTAAATATCATTTGGTGTTACGTACGACTCTCTTTTATAACATGATTTGCAATCAGCAAGACCATCAGTTCTGGATAATGTAGCATAATTACTTTCTTAATATCATCGAAATATGGGGGAATTTAATTGTTGGTCAAAATATTTCTCCTAATTATGTTATATTGCGTGGTACAAATGTATGCTAGACAGGTCAATTATGGCTGATCAAAATTTTATATGTGATGATATAACAACAACAATATACCAAATTCCACTGGGAGGGATCTGGGGAGGATAGAAATGTACGTAGACCTTATCACCCACCCTTAATTAGAGGTAGAGAAGTTGTTTTTGAAAGGCCCTTGGCTCAAATGTATCAAACTGAAGTGATAAACAAAGAAAACACATACTCCCTCCGTTCCATTTTATGTAACACTCTTTGACTTGGCACGGTGTTTAAGAAAAAAAGTAAGACTTTTGAAACTTGTGGTCTAAATTCATTTTGAGAATCATTTCATTAAAGATAAAATGAGAATTTTAAAGTTAAATTGTTTCCAATCAAAGTAAGATGACATTTTTTTGGAATAGACCAAAAATAAAAAGATGTCATATAAAATAAAACAGAGGGAATAGTTAACAAGGAAACATTATTAAGTCTACAAGAACAAAATAGTAACAAGTACTATGACATATAATCGAAACATACAAAATTATAATTGGTATTAACAATTATAAACCTTCTCAAAGAAAGACAATGCTCTACCTTAACTGACCTTCCACTTAATCTGCGACTTTCGATCTTTCCTATCTAGAGTCATATCATCAAAAATATATGAAACCGTGTCGTGTCCTGTCTAATTACGTCCACCCAATACTTCAACTTACCTCTACACTTCTGTGTACCCTGTACAACTAGGATCCCGCCTCTCTCCTCATTAGAACATCAGCACATATCCTCTTCTCGCCTCTCTCGCCTTTTCCGCCACACATAACGGGTGATGATGACATGATATGCCTAAATTCAAAAAGCTTTGAAATGTCTGATTCTTTTTTTTCTTTTTAACTAATAAAAGGATAATCATCCTTAATTAGGCCGCAACATGTTTTATTTTATTTTTTTAATTCATGAGTAAGTTTCTGTTACAATTAATTAATGCCACGCAACAAATCTTTCGACAAATGCTAGGTAAAATGGATTAAAAGACGGAATGTTAGAGCTGGTCTTGTGAAAATGATTTAAACGATAATGCGCAAAACAGGAGACTCATAAGTTTTCAAAACTGTTCCATTAGAATATTGTATACGATTTCTATACTCAAACCGAACGTGTTACTCAAGTTTCTACAGTGGTGGAAACATAATTTTTCTTTCCTACTAGCAGGTTTTTCATATTGACCAAGCTGTTCCGATATTAATTACGTAGTTGAGTTGCAATTTCTCCATTTCTACACAGCAGCCATCTCTTCTGTTTACTTGAAAACTCATATTCATAATTAGTTAGGAGTAGTTTTGATTTATTAACACTTTGATTATATCTGTTTTTTTAGTCAAACTGAGAAATTACGTAACATAACTACTTTTATGTACAGCGAGGAGCGAAAACCGAAATAGTCACGACTGTCTCTCCCCACATATAGCGCCAAATTGTTTGTCCAAAAAAATTGTGGGGACGCAAATCAAGTTGAAATTTATAGAATAGGATTATAGGTCAGTGAATTAGGTCCAATCATATTTTATTTGGTTTTTCGGCAAGAAGCCGTAACAATCCAAATCATCGGTAATTAAGTGGGGAAATTTTTTTGGTGATCTAAGCCCCGCACCATCCCATCATAATGGGAATTTTTCCACCATAGCGGCACTGACAGGATGGGATGGGATTTCCCTTAGCAGGATTGACGGGATAAAATTAAAAGACGTAAATTCTTATTTTCTTTTCCTTCCTTGAAAATACTAAAATAAACAAGAGTCATCCTACAAATCCTCATAAAGATGCCCTACTTTTGGAAAGAAGGGAGAAGGAGGTTTCTAGCAGAAGAAAGGCTACAAGATGCGGATCTCAAGCCGACTCCCATTGTTTCACTGTCCAGGAGCTTTACCTTTCAACAACTATTTGGCACCTAGGTATGCTAGATTTCTCAATTAAGCAGTTGTAAACCTATTTTTCCATTGCATAGTATAATGTGAATAGATAAGGGAGATCATGCCAAGGCTTTCGGGCATAGAGTCTGGACAGAAAAAGGTGTTTTTATTATTGTTAGGTTAGGAATGTGTTATGAGGGTTATGATTAGTCGGTGACTAGGTGATAGCCTAGTTCTTGATTGTTAACCTTAATGCTTCTTGTCGAGATGTTTGATGGTTTTGGATATATTGATGTCATGCCCCGATACTATACTCTAGACGTGGCAAATACTCGAACACCATAGATGGTCCCAAGCGAACGATTGGCTAGCTAACTACTGAATCAAAGAATAAACATATATGTGGAAGCTTCATGAAGTGAACCTTTAAAACATTTAAGTGAATCTCATGCATAACCTAAAAATATCTCTTAATATAAATAGTAATAATGTTCAAAATACCAGAATAAATAGATTGAATTAACTCACTAACTTTGAGTATCTATAAAGCCTCTATTAATTGAAGATAGGTATTGAGACAAGGCCCACGACTACTTGACTATAAAATAGATAAACTGAACTTAACTAAACTGGAACTCTCTGAAAACAAGGAGGTCTCGCTAATTGCTGATGGATAGAAGTCTTACAGAAGCTTCAGTAAAATGGTGTTAGAACATTGAATATATGGTATGTAATAATGCTGAATAAATAATAATTGTACTGAATACTCACGCCAAAAGAAATATTAAAAATAGTTTGACTGAAAGTAAAATCAAAATGTAATGAACACATGTAAAACTTTACAACTGAGATATGAAATAATGCAACATATATAACTTGCTAAAATAGTATTTTACTTTTCTTGGGAGTTTCTCTAATCGACGACCCTCACTATGAGCCTCGCGATGACACATGATGTGTTGTCAGAATACAACACTTTTGATGCTTAAAACTTGGAATTTTGTGTGTTCTCAAAGCGATGTTAGTAGATTTAATGTGTTTTTATGTTTGTTTTGCAGGATTACAGGGTTGACATGCTTTTGAGCTAAGTGGGTAAAAATTAAAGTGTTAGTTGTTCTACGACACCTTTTACGGTCCGTGGAAGTTTTTACGAGCCATAGAGTAGGTTTTGTAGCAAAATCTAGTGAAGAGGAGATTTTCTAAAGTTGAATCTACGAACATGTAGACGAGCCGTAAAACATTATACGAGTCGTAGACATAGTGTCATACCCTAAGGATCAGAATGTGGGGATCCTCCACGAGCTGTAAAACTTTATATAGACCGTAGATAGATCTCGTAGAAGTCAACCCCAGATTTGCAGATAGAATCCACGAAGCCCCGGTTATGGGCCGTAGAAAGTTCTACGGCCCGTAAAGATGTCCGTAGTGCCTACCAATCCAATTCTCCTATTTTGATTTAGCTTTGTATATTTAATAGTATAAATAGATGTTTTAGGTTATTTTTCGTAGATAAGAATGTGTAATAGTTAGGAACCAGTAAGAAACACTGTGAGACACTTGGAAAATAATATTTTATGATCTTAATTCATACCTGTGATTTTCATTAAAGAGCTTGGATTTCTTATTCTTAATTTCATTTGGTAAGTGCTTAATTATGCTGTTCCATATCATGATTCATGCATCTACACTGAATATGAGTAGCGAAATCCACAACTAGGGTTGTGGGAACCATGAAGAACTAACAAGGTAAAACTGGATAATTCATAATTCTTAGAAAGTGTGAATGCTTAATTAATTTTCTTCATTTCGATTGCTTTTTAATGGTGGCCAATGTTAGAACTCAACTGATGTTATTGACTGGGCAAGGTAGTAATTAATAGGAAAAGAGATTAATTAACAAGATTCGATTAATGTTTCTCGTCTAATCAACTGAACTGGATCAAGAGGAGGTTGTAGTAGAACAATAGGTAAGGGTTAGTAATGTTACACTACTGGGATTAATCAAATCAAGTGGTGAAATTTACCTCTCGCCTGGATCAAAGGGTTTGGTAAACTTAACTTACTATTCTGTATGTTCCACACTAGAAAAGAATACTATTAGGTGGTAATACCAAGTTACCGAATCTCGGAGAATATAATACCATAGTTACTCTTCTTACTGATTTCACATACTTGTCTTAGTTTAGGATTTCTTTCTACAACTTTACAAACCCCTCCCCCTTTGGGGAGATACATATGTTAATCAACTCGAATTGCTTGAAATTACTCTAAGTCTATCATATTCCTTGTGAGTTCGACCCTAACCTTAGTTAGGTTATATACACTGTTTTAACCTTCAAAAAGAAGGTGTAGCTTTGGCGACTAATGCAATGTCCTGGCCACGTTGCCAAAGCTATCCCATACTTTGATAGAGTAAAGGATGAACTTAACGTATAGATCCATTTAATATGCCTTCTCGAAGGCAAGTAGGAGTATCCCAGATTTTTGTATGATCTTATCCTGTGTTAGCTACATAGTTTATGGAATTAGAATTATCTAAACTAGTACTCAAATTAGTGCTCAACTTCTCCCAAAACATGCACTATGCTAAACAACTTAAAAGGTTTTCCACTTTAGGAAAAATTAAAAATTTGATACTTAGAGCTTTGGCTCAACATACTCTCTTTAGATTGGGCTTTACTTTTAAAAATCGATAATGCTTTCTCATAACTGATAATGCTTTCTCATATCTGATAATGCTTTCTTTGCAAGTAACAATGTTATTAACTATAAAAATAACTATATATGATGCATTTGGAACCACTCAACGTTCCTCAAAACTCTTTCTTAATAATAATGTATAATACTTAACTCACGTAAACTATGAAAACTATGCATAATAAATAGTAATACAAAATACTTTAACTGACGGGATACTTTTCTAAATATTAATATGCTATGCTTTCTTTTGGGAATAACCATGATCTTTTTTGCAAATCAAGTAACTCACTTGGAACACTCAAATTCACATAAAACACTTCTTTTACTGAGAGCTTTGAAATACTTTTACTTTTACTATATATGTAAGGCCTCAGGTGTTGAAAGTCGAAAACAAGTCTTGGAATAAAGTACTTTTGAAAATTTTTGAAGATTGCCCACCAAGAAACCCTCCATGGCTCTTGGTGCTCACCATGGGTCGTGAAAGGCCTTGTGGTGATACCACTTAGCAAGGTGGGGGAAGGGTTGATGCTGCCTTGGAGAGGTGGTACACCATGAAACACACCATAACTCATGGTACATAGGGTCTCATGGAGGGTGCCCTTCCAGAACACCTCCAAAATTCCCTAAGGCAACCCACTAAAGGTCATGTATCCACCACGGGTCGTGATAGAGCCTTTATGCAGGGTTCCATCTAGTTTTAAGTGTTGAGTCATAAAGGCATTTAGGTCTTTCTCTAATTCCTAAACTCTATTTTGGATGACTTTTAGATAATATTATCCTTTTAATATTACCTTAACCTGCCTAAGGTCTTTCAATGACACTTTGAACACTTAGACACCAAATTCACTCTCAAGGTCTTCTCTTTGAAGAATTAATTGAAGACTTAAAAAGTTCAAGTAAAGTTCATCTTAATTCCTCAAGTTCTTCATCAAGGTATGTGTGTATTAATCCATGGGGTACCTTTTTCCTGTGGAGCCCAACCTATTTTCTCATTATTCATTAATTTCAAGTATGACCAAATTAGTGTTTTCATGATTTTGATTTCAAATGTTATTACTATGATGTAGATTATGTTTAAATACTGAAATATGCATGAATTACTCCCAATTTACATGAGTTGCATGATTCACATGAATTCTCTCAAGTATGCTATGATGTCCATATGAATTATGAAGGGGTTCCTTCAATTTTGATTCAAATGATCTGTAATTCTATGGTTATGCATGAAGCTACCTTATATTCATGAATTTAAGCTTGTTGAATATGAACCTATGTTATTCTCATTTCCTTCATCGTATGATTATGATTATGTAGGTTTTGTTGATGGTGTATTGATTATAGGAGCACCACCTCCCACTTTACACTAATATTGATGGGGTGGATGATAGGAGAACACCTCCCACTTTACACTTGATATGGATGGTGTACTAATGATAAGAGTGCACCTCCCACTTTACACTTGTTATGGCTGGTGTATTGATGATTGGAGCGCACCTCCCACTTTACACTTGGTAAGAACTGAGCTACTCCTATGCATGATTTTATGAACTATGAGATTATGATCGAGCTTATGATGATGTACCAGTATGAATTATGATGTCTTATGACAAACATACCATTTATGCTTACATAATGTATTTTGTAGGATGTTGGCTTAACACCGAGAGGACTTTGGCATTGAAGCTCACCCGCTAGTTGAGGCATGACCCGTTAGTAGTAAATCCCATTATCTCACAACAATGTGTCATCATAGGATATTATGATTTCCCAATATGGGCTGTTAGTAGATCCACATAGATTATGATATGAAGAGTTCTACCTTGCCAAGTAGACTGTCACGACCCAATCAACATGGTAAATAGGGGAACCCGAGGGTATCCCAAACAAGCTGCATAGCATACATAAGCACATCCTTGGTTAACAAGCGTTGATCAATCATTAACAATCATTGCTAAGGGGATTTGGGATTTAGGACACATTGTATGTAGACAAGGGATAAGGAATTTCTACCATTCAATTACACCAAGCAAATCTTAGGGAAAGGGAGCATCGGACGCACTCTATTGGAAATAGGAACTTGGGAATTTCACTAACATGCCAATGCACCACAAGCAACAACAAAGCATGGGATAAGGAATAAAGGAAGTCTACATAGATACATAAGTGTCACATAGAACATATGTATCATGTCATCCATCAATACCTCTAATCATAGAGGGACGGGGGCCAAGACATGTCCCAGACTCACCCTCAAAAGTGAAGTAACAAGATAATAGTGTCTTAACATAAGCAAGATAGAAAATGGGTGTTGTCTACGGAATAGGGGACTCACCACAAGCAAGTCTTCAATAGATCGTACTCTATCATGCACATATTATTAAGTAAAAGGTTAAGTAATCAAGAGTAAGGAATGAGATCATTACTATAGATTTCACATCCAGAGCAAAGTGATTGAGGGAGTTCGTGGGCATGTGGCGATGAGTAAAGGAGAAAATGAAAAAAACCCATTCTTTCCCCTTCTAAAACTATTAACCCCATCCTACCATGGTGGTAGCAATCGTGCCATAGCAGGACTCGGGCCGCCATAGGAGGGTTATGTAAGGTTGTAGGGGACAAGTTTCTGTGATGCATCCCATCCTTTCTAGCTCAGTCCATCAGCAAAGCATCTCATCCTCTTTGTGTTTCATCTTCAAGGTGCATGGTCTTTTATTAGATATTATAAGTCATTTCTATTGGTGAAGAATTTTTTATTTTTTAACCAATTTGTGCCTACTCCTTCACTTAACATTTAGGGATGAACGAGGGGTAAATTGGTATTAATTGTAATGATCTGAATCGTTGCTAATTAGGTGGGACAAAATTTTTGGTGATATAAGTTGTTCTTGTCAGGCACAATCATGCTATAGAGAGAATACTTTTGCCATAGTGTCGCTACTATGGTGGGACAGGATCCACTATAGCGAGATTGACAAGATAGAATTAAAAGACGTGAATTGTTATTTTGTTTTCTTTCCTTAGGAATACTAAAATAAACTAGAGTCACCCTAAAGACCCTCAAAAAGCTTCCCTAGGCTTAGAAAGAAGGGATAAGGAGATTTCTAGAAGAAGGAATATTGTAGGCTGTGAATTTCAAGTCGGCTTCTATCGTTTTGCTGTCTAGGAGCTTTTACCTTTTAGTAGTTGACTGATACCTAGGTAGGATAGGTTTCTCAATTGAGTAGTTATAAATATGTTTTCCATTATATAGTATAACTTAAACTGACGAGAGAGATTATTTCTCTTTCAAAATGTTTTATTTCTCTATTTTATTAAATGTCATTTAAAAAAAATTAAAAAATAAAAGTATATATTACTTCGCGACATAATTTAGAATGCTTTTGGATTTAAAATTTTGATTCGGGATAATGATTTGTTTCAGGTATTCAACCAATCTAATTAGTTGTAGGCCTTTTATTCTTGCAGGGAATTTCAATCAACTTTTTATGTGATTAATATGTAGGTTTTAAAGTATAATTATTCATAACTTGGGTTTGGATCAATTTTTAATTAAAATTAAAATCAAAATAGTTTAATTAAATTTAATAATTTGTAATTTTCTCATGTTAACTTTAAATTTTAAATTAAATTCTTTTTACTTGTATTACTTAACAAAAAATTCTATTATGTGTGAGGGATAAGTATGATGTGGTAAATAAAAATTGTATGGGGCTCCACTCATATTCTGCCACATAAGTTATTAGGTCCCATTTTTAGAAAAATTACAATTGTAATTTTCTCATGTTAATATAATGAATTCGAAATTATTAAATTGTTCGAGAGAAGAATAAAATAAATTAATCTATACCCCTTTGAGTTTTTTTTATATTAGTTATTCACTTTTTATTTTACGATCTCTTAATAAATCATAAATAAAAATGATAATTTTACAATTTTTGCTTAAAAAGATTTTTGTATTTTTTTAAATTTTATTTATACTTTAAAAAAAAGAACTACTTATAAGATAAAATGGGAATGATTTGATTAATAACTTAATGTTAAAGTTTAATAAATAATTTCTACTCCCTCCTTCCCAAATTAATTTAATTTTTGAGGCTTTTTTCAAGTTCAAAATAGTTCAATTGTTCAAAATTCAAGATGAATGTTTGAAATTTTTTCCATATTTTCCCTTTCACTTATTGAAGTTTTATATTTTCTAAAAAATAAATTACACTATATATTTATGATTTTACAAAGAGGAATAGTGGAAAGTAAGCTGTAGATTTTATCTTTGAATGTTTTTTTTAATATGTGTGCATTACCTCACAAATTCAATTAAAATGAGACAGAGTGAGTAATAATTATTTTTAATAATGTGAATAACCTATATAAAATAGAGAAAATGATACTAGCAAAATATTAAAAATAGGATGAATTGGGGAAGAAATATTAAATTTCACTCTTTTTTAGAAGAAAAAGGAGTATTAATGTGTGGAAAATAGCAAAATTTAAATTAATTATACAAAGGAAAGGTGAGATATATAGGTTGAACCAATGGATAAAAGTTAAGGGGAAAAAAGACAAGAGAGGGGGACTTTGTCCTCTTTTTTTGAAAATGAGACCCAAAAATTGATATGGAAAAATATAAGTGGAACCTCATACAACTTGTGTATGCCACATCATTTTATCCCTCACACACAATGTAACACTCGGTAAAATTATCAAAATATCCCTAGAGGAGAGATATGCGCATAACGCGTCTCCCCATGCTCCGATGGAAAATTCGAGGCCGGATATGCGATCAGAATGGAAAATTGAGTGGGGAAGAGGTCTCAGTTGATTTTTAGAACAACTAGATCAAAAAATAATTTTCGATGAAAAAATAAATTCTAGTGAGATTGCGCGACAGGTGTGCAATGCACACCTGCCACGGACTTACACTTAGATTTGGTCGAAATATTTTCTACGGGATTAGAATACTCGATCGGAGAATTTTCAATGAAAAATCCCGAAAAAACACCATGTCTGCGTCGCTAACCTGCTTTCCCCAGGCGAACTTT
>JAPFFP010000094.1:7741791-7757348 GCA_026153255.1 Solanum medicagineum | reverse complement strand
TGACTAAGTTGATTGTGAGTATAAAGTAGTAATATGCCTCGACGGCATAAGTCACGGCTCAGGGTCGGGTCGTGACAAAGAGAACTTGTCCTATGAGGAGATTCCAATTGGAGATCTTGGATAGACAAGTGAAGTAGTTTCGTAATAAGGATGTGGCTTCGGTGAAGGTGCTTTGGAGGAACCAACATATAGAGAGTGCTACATGGGAGGCGGAGTTGGACATGATGAAGTGATATCCCTATCTCTTTCAATCTACTCAACCCTAAGGTATTAGGTTCTTCCTTTTCTAATTGGTCCCAATTCTTTCCTTCTTGAGCCTCATGGCATGACATGTATACATGTGCATTAAGATGGTTTTTCTATGATGTTTTGAATGATTTATTTCGTTTCGCCATGAGATTTAATGGCTTTATGATTTTCAAATATTGAACTATGCATGGTATATTGTGTTTGGAAGTCTCAAGCCTTTCAAGCCTTGTTCTTGCACATACGAGGACAAATGTTCCCAAGGAGAGATGATGTAATGACTCGGTTATTGTACGACATTGTTGGACCTTGAGAAAACTCATTTTGGACAAAATTTGGACCAAGTGTTGTCTCAAGAGAGACCACACGGCCACTATAAGGTCACACGAGCCGTGTGGCCTTAAGTGAGACCACACTTGGCCTCAAATTTTGAATGTTGGTCTTGGTGTGGTGTTACAAGACAAGGCACACCTCATTGGCACCCCACACGAGCGTGTGATGCTTCACAGATTGTGTGGAGGAGCCATGGAGTGGCCTAAGCTTGAAAGCCCCATCATTAGGGCTAAGTGAGGTGCCACGCCCGGTCACACGGGTTGTGTGGCATAGGACGGGCCGTGTTTCCCTCCGTGAAGCCTTCAGAGTGAAAATCTTCTAAGTATGGAATCACCGTCTCATAACTTTCTGCTGAAATTTCCTAAGTTTGGGGAGACGGGAGAACCACACGGACAGTGTGGCTTCACACGGCTCATGAAAGATGTCCGTTTGGTGGGCTCGTGCGAAAAATTTAAGTGTTGGTTCAAGATTGAAATTTCTAGAAATTTGTCTAAGTGTCACTTCACGGGCACTCCACACGAACCGTGGAGTGCCACACAGGCCGTGTGGCCTCAAGTGAAGTGGCTTCTAGGAAATTTTCCCTCCGATTCATTAATGGCATTTTTGTAAATTCAGTTATTTCTTTTGGTCTTATGGGATTCCTATGTTATTCAATGGTCATCTAAAGACCTAAAACCTATTTCACATTCAAAAACTCACTCCTCATATTTTAAACTCTCTCAAAACAACTCTCAAAAAGAACTATTGGGGATTTCAACATTTGGAGCTAGGAAACTCAATTCTTCTTCAAATTCTTTGGGGATTTCATCATCATCTTAGTGAATGTATGTGGATTTTTGATCCTTGGTTACTTCCAATCAAGGAGATCCAAACTATTTTCAAGAAATCTAATTGAATTTTTCTTACTTTAATTTGGGGTGTTAAATATTTTGATTTCTTAAATTCCAATAATGAATGGATTATGTTTATTTATTGATTTTATATGCTTTGAAATATTGGGTTTCATCATTTTTATGAATCTATGATTGTGCATAGCCCCTTTAACGCTTTGATCTAAGCATGCTGATTTATATTATAGTTTAAATGTGGATTTAGTTATGATTTTACTTTAATTTCATATTATATTATTGATTTTAGATGGAATCTCAATAACTCATGCCATTCCCACATTTTTCATAGCATACGCATTTCATGAGCATGGATTATGGAAATTATGAAGTAGGTTAAGCCCAATTATGATTTATGATATGATTTTTTGATAAAGTATTGGTTATGACAAGAATGTGATCACATATATGTCTATGATTATGGCTCCTTGAGCATTTTGGGTGTTTGCACCATTTTGTATATGAATTGGTTATTCCTATGCATGAGTATTATGACTATGAACCATGATTTTGACATTTGAACCTAAGTATGAACTACTATGAATGGTATTTAGTTTTTAAAGATTAAGGATGCATTGGAATTATTTTGGAAACAAATATATATAACGACTTAGCACCGATGGATGGAGGGCTCTCTTTCTCTTTCCTCGAACTATGTGCCTAGCATAGGTTCCTTTCCGAAATGGGGATTCCTGTGAGGAAAGTTGTCTTCGAAATGGGGATGCTCGTACTGAGAAGAAATGATATGATATGATATGACATGTTATATGTGAAAATGCTATCCGAAATGGGGATGCCCGTAAGGAAGGTTGCTTCATACGAAATGGGGTTGCCCGTAAGATGAAGTATGGTTAACCTTTGGCAAGTAGACCACCACTTTAACGATGAGGAGATTTCATCGGGATTCCAAGTAATAGCTCGCTTGGTCTTACTTATGTCGGTTGAGGTCACATCCCCACTATATATGTTAGCATCATTTGCACTTCATGCATCATTGGTTTTATGACATCTTATTATATTACGTTCCTTGTTATATATTTCTTTTGATAATATGTGCCCTTGTCATCTAACATTGAAATGTAGGTTTTGGGAAGTTTCATGCATTGCATCCCGCATACTTTAGTACATCCAAACGTACTAACGCATACTCTTGCCTGCATGATTTCACCATGTAGGGACCGAGGACCTTGATCATCCATCGTTTGACGCTTAGTTCAGATTCAAAGTTTATTTGTAGTGTTGAGTCCTATCTTCCAAGGACGATCCACCATCTATCTACCCATGTTACTTTCGTTTTCAATATGTATTTGAGGGTAAGCTTGGGGAATGTCTTGGCCCCTGACCCATCTATGTAGAGGCATTGTTGGACACCTTGTAAACCTCTTTACGTTATATGTTATGTGCTATGATTAAGTTTATATTATGGATTGGTTATCTTTGACTATCGTTATGTGAGTTGGTTATGCAATTTATGGTTTGGGTTATGTTTTGTGAAGGAAAGATCTTAAGTTTTGATTTTCCCCTATAGCATGAGTCCTACTTACCCGTCCCTAGAACTATGTGTCTACCTTTTTATACGTTTCCGAACCGATGATGTGAGTTTGGATATCTTGAGGCTTGTTTGGGGACTCTCGGGTTCCCATTCGCCGTATCACTCCTAGACTCCAAGGTTGGGTCATGACAAATATTTAGAGGGAAATAAGGAAAAATCAACATATATCATAAATTTAAATCATAGGAACCACGTATTGACATTAAAAAAAAAAGTACCAAAAGAATAGCTAACAGCTACATAAACCATTATCAAACAAATTCATATTCTAAAAATTGCAAGCAAATAATTCCACCACAGAGGATGGTTAGCCAACATCAAAACCACCCTAAAAGGACTGACTTTTGGTCGTAATTTAGTCAATTCCAAGAACAATACAATGAAATCATTTTAAACTGAATATATAACCAACTCTGACTAAAAAAGTATATATCACCAATACAATAATTTTAAATTTTGAAAGCATGTAATTCAAACACACAAGAAAATATATAGACAAAAATTAACCCCAAACTATAAAAAATAAAAACCAAGACATGAAAAAAATTGTATTACATACTTTTGATGTTCTCTTCAGGCTTTTTGCCCTACGCTTCTTAGGCTTCATGGTTGACTTCTTGGATTGTTGATTGTCACCTTTGAAAGAAGCAGCATCCCAGGACTAAAAAAAAAATAGAAATTGTAAAAGTGAACCTTGGTATATATAAGTCAAAACATGGAATCAAACCAAAAAAATTAGTATAGTGTAACCTTGGATCTAACATTTTCAGAATTTTGTTCCTGGTTCAAGCGATATCTTTTCATGATTGGTATTTCATCTTTGAAATCGCTATCATTAGCTAAATCAACCCTATCTTTTCCTTTTCTCTTCAATGCCTTCAAAGGACCCTCGACGGAGTCCTTTTTCTTGAAAGATTCGATAACAATGACCTTAGGAGTGCCTCTACCTTCAGGTTTTTTTCCGAACGGGTGACGGAGTGAAGACATTCAGATTAAAAGTAGGCCTGGAACATTGGGTGGGAGTAGTATCCAAACAAACAGGCTCAGTGTTTAATTGAGCATTCTTACGAACTGGGGTTTTCTAATTGAAAACCAGCATGGTGGCGATTTCAAGGAAAAAGCCACACAACAAGAACAACAAAAACCACATAAAACAGAAGAAAAAATTACCAAGCAAAAATGGTGATTACTCTGAACGGAGAAGGAGAGGTTAGAAGACAAAAGGGTGGGTGATTTTGACATTGGTGTATTCAAAAAATTTTATTCAAAGAATTGGATAAAAGAGACCTACCGTACTTAGGAAAAATACAAATTAACAATGTATTGTCAAATCAATCCAATAAAGCACTTTTATATTGAAAAAATAACTTGTCATTGGTCAGACCAATAAAAAGGGGAAAGGAGTGTAAGTAAACACACCTAATATACACCAAAATTAATGAAAAAAAAAACATGAAATTGATGTAAATAAAAGTGATAAAAGTGTAAATATTTTTAGTGGTTGACATAGACTGTAATTAAGGCTCTGAAAGTGTATAGTATTGCAATTTTTATTAAATTAAAATATATTTTTCTTTATTTTGACTCTATAAAATATATCAAATTAAAAAAATATTTTTAAAAATATTTTGACAAGATCTTTCTCAAGTCCATTCAGGTTGCATATCAACCCAATTTTACATGGGTTGGATTGAAATGGGTTAAACAAATAAATGGATCGTCCAAACTTCAACGGGTTAGGCGGGTTGGGTTTTAAATTTGTCAATAAAATTTTATGTAGTTGAATAAATTTGAAAAGCACTGAAAAAAATTTCAATAACAATATAACAATTGAAAAAGGACAGCCTCGTGCACTAAAACTTTTGTTATATACAAGATCCGGAAAACCTAAATGAAAATAAAATTGGTAATAAAATGTGTTTTAAGATTAATTATTTTAAGCTTCTTGAACTAAATAAATACAGTTAGACTAAACATATAATCTTATGTCATAAATACTCCCTCATATCCATTCCAATTTACTTGTAATATTTAGAATTTGAAATCAAACGAGTCATTTTTTAACTAGGAATTCTTTTATAATATTTTTTAAATATATAAATAGTACACATAGTCATACTGACTTATTGGGAAATGATTTGTTATTCTCTACACAGTGGTTACAAGACTTCTGACTTTTTCGTGGAAGGATCTTTCTCAGTCAAGTTTGATGTATTCAGCTTTGGAGTCTTATTGCTGAAAATTTTTAGTGGTAGGAGAAATGCAAGCTTATAACCATTCAATCGTCTTTAATTGTTCTAAGAGGTCTATAAACATTTACATTGAACACACGTGTAAAGCATATACCAAGAAACTAGTATAATTATACGATCAATATTATTCCTATAATTTTTAAGTATTACCATATATTTTTGTATCTCACAAAAGATAAGGATAATAGTAGATGTCTACATCTCCGTACATTCTAGGATACTACAGTGAGTCTTATTAACTCTAAACATTTCAAGAAAATGAAACGTAAAATAAAGAGAAGCGATTGATCAGCTAACTACACAAAACTACACAAAGTGTAAAAAATATTGAATATTTTTTTCCCAACGAAGGTATCAATCCTTTAACTAGCAAAACTACAAATATAAGAAGAGATAAAGATGTAAACAACCAAGAGACTCTCTATTTCAAATAGATTTTTCAATATAAACTCAAACTGTTGAACGTCCATCAAACAAGCAAAAAAACACCATCACAAAGGAGATAATGCTCAACTGAAGAAAAACGTTAGAATACATGAGAAGATACAACTTAAGAGAAACGCTACATATTCAAGCAACTTCACAGCAGACCAAGTTTGGACAGCAAATAAGTCAGAGAGGACTTTCAACATCGAGAATACAAAATACAAAATCTTCTTTTGAATTTTCATCTGTTAGCTTATCTCACAAGATTGAGAATACAAAATACAAAAATGTATTTAGAACTTTCAAATTTTAGCTAACTTCAAATAAGGCAAACTAATTCAATCCTTTAGAACATCAAGCTTCTTTACCCAAGAACTGAGTTTCAAACTAGAAATCTGATTCCTACAAAATTGCAAGTGAGTTACAGAAATTACATGTGAAATCTAAAAATACATATACCCATAAACGAATTTAAGCACATACCTGATGAAACATCTATTCCAGAAAACCTTGTTAGTGAAAAACTGAAGAATATTCAACAAAAGGAACCTTGTTCCTGTATAGTTCACCAGCGAACACTGCTTCTTCCTATAAATTAAGCAAAAAGGAACCCATATACAACTTAACAAAGAGAATCATCTTATTTCTATTTTTCTTCCTCCTTTTTCCAACATCTATAGAATAACCATTGCGTTTCTTCAACTTTGTGAAAGAAAGTCCCATACAACTGAGAAAAGAGAATGTCCTTTGATTAATTTCTCACAATTTTTATTTTACTTTCCCAAATCTTTTATTTGTAGTTTTCTTTTAAATTCAAATTAATTGATTGCTATTAGTGGCAATTAGGTCGCTACAAAATCATATTTAAAGGCGATATTTCATAAGTTGCTACTAAATATTTGGAGCCAAAATTTTTATTTTAACAGGACTTATAATTTGAGAATTAGTGACAGACATCGGCAACAGAACTTATCGCCCCAAAAACTAAACTTTTTGGAGCAACCGTGTATATCGCTCCTAAATATAAAATTTTTGTTGCAACAAATGAAGTCACCACTAAATATTGCTACAATAAGTCTTATTTCTTGTAGTGATGCTTCTTTCATTTATTTTATGAGCCCCATTTATTATTAATATTTATTTTATTTTTTTAAAATATAATAACTTCAAACATAAATATTAAATCACATATTATAAAAGATATTATTAATATTATCGAACTCGTGTTATGATAACTAGTAACTATATATAATTATATTATAATTAGAGAGAGGAGAAAAAGAAAGCGCACCGCTGCTACAAAAAAGAATAAAGGAGGGTTGGAAATATGAGTAACGTCTAGAGTAAAGTCGGAAGTGTTTGCTTAGTAGATATCTTTGGTTTTTATCTTCCCCAGACCAGATGCCGATAATCCTTTGATAGTCTCTTTGGCTAAGCACTCGCACAGTATCCCCCTTGTCGACGCGTGTCATTCTTCCTGCCGTGTCAACCTCCACACGTCAACTTCTTAACCCCATTATCTCCTTATAAATCATGAGCAGCTCCGACCGTCATCATATATCAGGTGTTTCTTGTGGGGAAGTTAAAACGTTGTTTCATTACATAACACAAAAAGAAGAAATGGCGTCACAGCAAGAAAAAAGATCTGAACTGGATCGAAGGGCAAAGGAAGGAGAAACTGTAGTTCCTGGTGGCACTGGTGGCAAAAGTCTTGAAGCTCAAGAACACCTTGCTGAGGGTATTTTGATTTAATTCACCAAAAATAAAATGAGTGTTATCTTGATCTCCATATATGTGTTTAAATTTGTTTTTGTTTCTTTTTTACCTTAGGGAGGAGCCGAGGAGGGCAGACGAGAAGGGACCAGCTGGGAAGTGAAGGCTACCAGGAAATGGGACGCAAAGGAGGTCTAAGCACAGGCGATGAGTCTGGTGGTGAGCGTGCCCAACGAGAAGGGATCGAGATAGATGAGTCCAAGTATAAGACCAAGGGTTGATAGTTTTTACTGATAGTTCTCCTTTTATTTTGGCAGTACGTCGTTTTCGTTGTGTCAATAAAGGGTCGTCTGGTTTTCTTTCTCTGTGTCTAGTAGTCTGTGTAGTCCTGTTTTAGTCTAGGGTACTAACGCAATGGGGACTATGTAGTTTAGACAGGCCCTACGTTTGTCGCTCTTCGTGTACTGTATTTCGTCTTTTAACTTGAATGGCCTAGCACTCCTTTTTGTCTAGATTTCTTCTTTATGGGTATTACCTTTTACTAGCAAGATTCTTGATCTCCTGTGGTGGTAGGAGGGAAAGAGACACGTACTTTTACGCGCTGTGGAAGACTCTGCGCTACAATTGGCAGCGGCATCGATCCTATCAGTTGCTACATAGTGCACGGGAAAAAGCTCTAAAGAAAAATCTAAGGAAGTAATGTGTGATCCGGTCGTACGGCAAGAATTATATATATTTCGAGTGTAATACATCGAAACTAGAAGGAACTATAAAATCAAGATCCTGAAGGAAGTATAAAATCGAGTGTGTGTATTTAACACATTACCAGTAGCCTTTGATGATAGGGAACTTTTTTAGGTTTAAATGGATGTTGGATGCCATGTGGAAATTTAAGCAACAAATCAGGAGACGGTGAGAATTTGACCATTAGCCCTTAGATGGTAAGCCGACAAAAATGTTGGATTTTTTTTATTGATGTATAATCATTAATTATTAATGGAAATAAGGGAGAAGATATGACTTTTAATGTCTTCCTACATAAAGATCCTATGTAAGATGTACTTGCTTGCTTCGTGCAAATGCCTGTACACCTCAAACAAGGTAGGAGCAAGTAGTAATTTCCCCGAAAGAAATACTTCATCTCTTCCTCTCTCCCAGGAACTCGAAAGAAATATGATGTTGATCCATATGATATGATAATTTAAAGCTCTCCTTTCAACTGAAACTTTTTGGTCCAAAAAATTTCAATAAAAATGATGTTGGTCTAGCCATGGTTTGATCATCTATGCCACAACATGTTGGTTAGGCTTTCTTCTTTGACATTACAATTGGTACTTTGCCATTAATTTGAGAACTGGTCTTTTGATGAAAAGATGAATTGTGTTGAGATGACGCACCAGCAACCCATTATCATTGAAGGTGGGAAAAAATGTAGTTAGGTGGCATGTCAGCATGAAACCAAATGTTAGCTTCATCTGATTTGACGGTAAATATGGCACATACGACACTCTGCAAGTCTCTATCCAAATGAATATATATTAGATAGCCCCGGGTTTTTCCTTTACATTCGGTGGTGGAGCTATGTCATTTTGTTTTGTCACACAGTCTTATCCAACATCTAATTTACAAGGATTATTAGATATTATTTTTAATCAATTCATGTAATCACACGAACTATATTGAAATAGTCAATAATCATTTTATTATAAATTTTTATTCATATCCAACATCTAATTTACAAGGATTATTAGATATTATTTTTAATCAGTTCATGTAATCACACAATCTATATTGAAATAGTTAGTCAATAATCATTTTATTATAAATTTTATTCAATATTATTCTAATTGATGTAATCACACCAACTACATTGAAATAGTTACAGTCCGTTTGAGATTGCTGGTATAAAATTGTTTCTTCGAGAGTCCGTACTGTTATAAAAATTGCTTCTTTGAGAAGTACTTTTGTAAAATGGTTTTTAAGAGAAGTGCTTTTAAAAAATGCTTGTCTTTGGTAAATTCATTTGAAAAATACTTTTTTCAAGAAGAGTTTTTTTTTTTTTTTTTTGAGCGAAATAGGCTTTTATAACTAAAATCAATTTATAGAGAGACATTTTTTAAACAACTGTTATAATATTTTTAATTATTTTCTAATTCAATTAAGAAGTACGTACTATAAAACTTTCAATCTATATTTATACACACAAATACATTAAAAGATATTAAATAGTGATGTATTATTTAAAAACATCAAACAACAATGAATATAAAAAACTTATTTCATAAATTAAATCACTTCCTATGAAAAAATTAATGACAAAAATAATTAGCTTTTCATACATCACAAAAATTCTCAACGATTTCACCACACAATCTCTCCATACTAAAAATAGATCTATCTTGTATTCTGATATATCGAAAGATTGATTTGTTTCTTCAATCTCTCTGATGTCTTTGTTAGCATAATAGTTAAAATCTTTATCAGTAATAGACTATTATCGTATGAAATCATGCATAATCATACTAGTTATAACAAGATATAAATTTGAGTGTCGAATATAAAAAAATGATATTGAACGTAAGAGAACAAATCTATTTTTTCAAACTCCAAACGTTCTTTCAATTGTCCATATCAAACTGGAGGAAAAGAAATTGAAAGTCTCATTTGAATTTTTAAAGTTAGTTACCTTATTTTTTGAATACATCTTATTATTGTGTCAAAATTTACTTAAAAGTAAGAAAATACTATATTCATGTGCTACATATTTTCAAATTTATTTAAAAAAATTATAAAGAATTATTGTGTAAAATATGAAATGTAAAATTTTAAAATCAAACGTTTATAAAAAATGTAAGATATGTTAATTAATCAATAAGGAATATATATAATTTTTATGTGGGTGTGTAATGGGGAAATTTTTGTGATAAAAAAATAATGTTTTGCTTCTGCTTATTTCTCGAAGCACTTTTGCAAATTTACCTAACACCCATCTTTTTAATATATATATTGTAAATAAGTGCTTATTTTGATAGATAAGCAATAATCGCTTCTTATTACAAATTTATTTTAAAATTTTATGAAGGAATTATCTTCAAAGAATTTCATGCGGTTAAAAGGAAAGGGAAGATAAGAAAGTACTATTTGTTTTTCTTTTAAAGAAATCAATCTCCTTACTTTCATTCACACAGTAGATCAACTATTATTTCACGGGAAAAAAAATCAAACTATGCAATTTACATTTCATATTATTTGAATGTATCAATCAAAAATATTTTATCAATCAATGTCATTAGTTTTTTTTTCAAAAGTGGTCATTTGTGGAACTCAAGGCCTATAAAAAATAAAAATGAAAAGGAAAAACGTATGGAAAAAGATATAATTAATGTCAATTGTCCTAGTGTTATTATTTACGGGAAAGAGAAAAAAAAAGACAAGAGAAGTAAGGAACTTGCATTCGCATTTGCATTTAAGGGGTTGTATTTTTTTTTTTCTCTCCCACATTTATTAAATGTGATTATTGTGAAAATCAAATTAAATTGCACATGCTCTACAATTCTTTCAACATAATGTATTGACCAATTGTATGAAAAACTCACTGGATACAAACCAACAAAGAATTAAAATACATCTCTTATTAGACTCTACCTCATTTATTGCTTCTCATTATTATGCAAATACATTAGGATACAGATGCAAGTTGCTCAATCAAGTTAACACCCAAGTTTATAGACAACATATACTACAACAAGAATGTGTCAAGTTCATGTTCGCCATGGAAAAAGTGTCAATTTTGATTCACCATCAAGGTAGATGGGATAGAACATATTAGTTCATGAACTTTGCCAACACCACTTTGTTTTTGTATTCCTTTTTCTGTTTGTTTTACAAAGAAATGGCATAAAAATTGTTGGTTTGGTGCATCAAGTGTATTTGTTGGTTTGGTGCATCAACTTTGCCAACGCACTTACTTCTTTTTTTTTTGGTGTTACAAAGAAGTATAAAAATGTCTTAGGTTGGTGCATGCATTGTATATAGTTTATGTAACACCTAGTAAAATTATCATAATACCCCTAGAGGGGAGACGTGCCCGTAGCGCATCTTTCCATGCCCCGTTTACGAATTCGAGACCGGATTTGCGATCAGCACGAAAAATAGAATGAGATAATGGTTTTGACCCGATTTTAGAACAATTGAGTCAAAAAATAATTTTTCATAATTAAATTCAGGACAGTGTGTGTGCGCGTCCAAGGCGCGACGCACCTGGGTCGTGAATCTACACTTAGGAATTTTCTTATATTTTTCGGAAAAGGACGTGTTCTGAAGAATTCGCCAAATACACAAGTTCGCACCTCAAATGCATCGCGAACATGGTATTTCGAGACCAAATTTTATTCTTTAATTCAGGAGGGGCACTTTGGTCATTTTTCCACCCATCCTAAACTTATACCCCATCATTTTTTAAATTTGTTTTATCCCTAAGGATTCTATAATCTATGCAATCCCTTTCACTTTTCATGAATACCATTCAGAAACAACAGTTAGGGAAAGAAGAAGGGTTAGGACTTGACTAATCTCTGCAAATTTTCAAGGAAACTTGTGCCCAGATATGTAAGGTCCTCCAAAAGCTAATCTACTATTATTTTAGTATCCTTAACTATTAGTTTCTACCCAAGATCATAATTATGAGTTGAGAACAAGTTTCCTCTAGTACTAGCAAATTTCATCAAGATATTATTCATGCATATTTTCTTGATAAGGATATAAAGTTCATAGTTTTGAGTCAAGTTTAAGAAGTATTTAAAGTTTGATATTTGCAAGATAGTTGAGTAATACATGTATGATACTTGTAATGGTACCATTTTTGGTCCAACAAAAGAGTCAAGTTGAGAAAAGTTTAAGAAAAGTTAAGTTGGGCTAAGTCCCAAAAGATCAAAGACATTTTGAGAATGTTTACGCTTTAAGTTATGAGCATTATAAAAGTTATTTTGGGAGTAATATTGAGCACCAATATGAGTGAGAGTTATAATAATAACTTGAACTAATAAACTACGTGGCCAGCGTAGGATAGGTTTGTACCAAGGTACAGCTCCTCACTTCTCACTGAGATGGCCAGCTTTGGGATGGATCCACTATATCCCCTAGTTTTCGTTCCTTATCCCAGCAAAGTATGGGACGGCTCTAGCAGCGTAGACAAGACGCTGTATCATCCGAAACTTATAGTGGTAGTTGTCGGTTAGAGAAACTCCCCAAGTTAAAGTAAACTAGTTTTTGCATACAAACTTTCAGCATATGCTATTTTCAGCATGTATTGCATTACTACTTATGCTATCTTATTTTGAGACATGTCTTGGTTACCTTGAGTATAGTATCTTATCCTATGTTTCCGTTTTGGCCATTTTACTTACCGTACATTCCACGTTCTGACGTCTTTGACGCTGCATCGTTTTTAATGCAGATTCAGGTATCCACATGATAGCAGATATTCAGTATGTCAGCTTTCCAGAGGCAATTGGTGAGATCTCTTTGCTTTCAGAGGATTCTAGTAAGTTTAGTTTATGTATTATATTTTACAGTCAAGTAGTTTTGGGTCTTGTTGCGGCACCTATCTCAGTATAGTAAAGGCTTCATGGACAAAGTTAGTGAGTCAGCTTAGTTTTTTCATTCAATCATTTTAAGCATTATTGCTAATGTATTAAGAGATATTTTTCAGACTTTGTATAAAGCAAAATTGAGATTATTTGAGTTTTATCAAATGTTTTAAAAGGTTCATCTTATGAAGCTTCTGCATGCATGTTAAAGTTTTCATTTGAGTAAATCAGCCAAGTCAAGGGTTTGCTTGGGGACTAGCGATGGTTCCGAGTGGCAATCACGTCTAGAGTGTAGACTCGGGGCGTGACAGTTTATGAGTATGATGTTCTTTTTTTATTTTTTTTGGGTAATCTTTTTAGGAACAAGCATTTAGGGTCCATTTGGTAGGAGGGATTAGGGGATTTAATCCATGGATTATGAGATGATATTATTTAATACAATGTTTGGTTGGATATTTGGACCATGCATAACTAATCCATGGTATTAGTTAATACCACATACATAATATTAGCTAATATCTACCATTTGGTGGTATTAGCTAATGTCTGGAATTAATACCATGGGATTTAAAACACAATGACAAAAATATCTTTCAAATCCTTTTACATTTTTTTTATTTTCTTGATTTTATATTTTATATTTGTAATTTTGTACTAGTAAATTTATTTAAATAAATTAGCTTACAAAATTTATTTATTCGCGGGTTCATATTTTCATAATATAAAAATAAATAAATTTATCATGTCAAATTTTCAAACTTTTATTTATTTGTAGTTTCATATTTTTCATAATACACAAAAAATATTTTGACATGTCAATTTTTTTTATAATTAATTTTAGTTGATTGATTTTATTAATACAATATAAATTCCAATGATGTTAGATATATTCTCAAAGTTGAGTGACCTTGTAAGATATAAACACTATATTAAAATTACAACTTTCAAATTTTCATGTGTAAATATAGTTTGTCTATTTTACAATTGTTTACCGTCTTTTCTATTTTAATAATATATGGTCTATGTTTATTAAATTAAAGATTGATATTTTATTAGTGATGAATTTATTAAGATTACAATTATTTATTCTCAAATAATTCAAGTGAGAAAATAGCAGATATAATGACAAATTATTATTTTCCTAACTAGTTAGAAGTCACAAAAAAATAATCTACTTTGATCTAATTACGTCAAATAGAAAATCTCATAATAGTTCAACAACATAATTGGAAAGAATTTTTTTTATAGAATTTTAAACCAAGCACAAAATTAAATGAAAAAACAATAAACCAAACATGAGATAAAAAATAATCCTGACATTATTAATCCCTGCATAATTAATCCCTACATTATTCATTTTTATACCAAACGACTCCTTAGTGCTTTTGCAACTGAGAAAAACCAAGAAGTATAAATGTATGAAAAATAAATTTAATGTGAAAAGAACTATCAATAAATGCAATTTGTAGTGTAAATAGAATATGCAGTATATTTAGTATTCAATAATATTTTCGGCTTTTTTCTTACTGGGAAAAAAATATTGAGCAACTATGTAGAATTTTTTATTATTCCATACGTAAATGTAAGAGTTTCGTTGGAAGATGTCAAAAATGATGGTAGAATTATTGATTTGTTTTGTATGATTTGAAAATAATATTTCTTTAGTGGTTGTGAAATTGTTGAAGGTGAACTTGATTTTATGGAGTGATTTGGTTGGTGTTAAGAAGATGTTATTTTTCGATTGATTTTTTGATAGCAATGTTGCTTTTGGAGTGATAGTAATGATGTTAGACAGTATTTTAATTGTGTTTTTGATAATAATGTGTTACTATGTTGGTATCAATATATATCAACAATTTTTTAGTTGAATTTATGATAGCAATTTTGAATTTTTTTATTGGTAATAGTGTTTGTAAAATTGATGAAGACTAGATATATCTTTTTACCTTTCTTGGTTGTCTTTTGAGCGTAAGTTTGTATTTTTTATGGTAATATATTTGGTGTAGTTACTGATGTCAATATATATGTAGACTGAAATTTGATTTTTTTTTGTGATATCAATGTTGGTTTTATGAATGGTAACAATGTTGCTATATTTATTGTTATCAATATATATCGACTAAATTTTGGTTGATTTTATAATAGCAGTGTTGAATTTTTTTTTATTGGTGATAGTGTTTGTAAAATTGATGAAGACTATATATATTTTTTTAAATTTTTTTGGTTGTTTTATGATGACAATGTTAATATTTTAATGGTAATATATTTGGTGATATTGCTGAAATCAATATATATAGTATTAGTGTTATGAATGTTTGATGGCAATGATGAATTTTAATATAGAATTAATAGCATATATAAAAATCATAGATTTTTTGATTTATTTTTTTTTTAAAAGTTAGTATTTTGACTAGCAATAGTGTTGGTATAGTTGTTGATAACATCATGCTTGTAGTTGCATGTACAAGTATACTTTATTTTGGGATATGTTTGGTGGCATACTTGGAAGTTTATATTTGATTGGTAATAGTGTTGGTAAAATTGTTGAAAACTATATATA